>VRLP01003248.1:0-67866 GCA_009660295.1 Lophius piscatorius | reverse complement strand
TTAATACTGTATATTAGAGAGAATATCAGAAATACGGTTAATACTGTATATTAGAGAGAGAGTCAGTAATACGATTAATACTGTATATTAGAGAGAATATCAGAAATACGGTTAATACTGTATATTAGAGAGAGAGTCAGAAATACGGTTAATACTGTATATTAGAGAGAATATCAGAAATACGGTTAATACTGTATATTAGAGAGAGAGTCAGAAATACGATTAATACTGTATATTAGAGAGAATATCAGAAATACGGTTAATACTGTATATTAGAGAGAGAGTCAGAAATACGATTAACACTGTATATTAGAGAGAATATCAGAAATACGGTTAATACTGTATATTAGAGAGAGAGTCAGAAATACGGTTAATACTATATATTAGAGAGAGAGTCAGAAATACGGTTAATACTGTATATTAGAGAGGGAATCAGAAAAACTTTATAATACTGTATATTAGAGAGAGAGTCAGAAATACGGTTAATACTGTATATTAGAGAGAGAGTCAGAAATACGGTTAATACTGTATATTAGAGAGAGAATCAAAATACGGTTAATACTGTATATTAGAGTGAGAATCAGAAATACGGTTAATACTGTATATTAGAGAGTGAGTCAGAAATACGGTTAATACTGTATATTAGAGAGAGAGTCAGAAATACGGTTAATACTATATATTAGAGAGAGAATCAGAAATACGGTTAATACTGTATATTAGAGAGAGAGTCAGAAATACGGTTAATACTGTATATTAGAGAGAGAATCAGAAATACGGTTAATACTGTATACTGTATATTATACTATATGTATAATATTATACTATATGTATAATATACGGTATTTAACTGTAAATGATATGGAACATGTGAATAATGACGCTACAGTTTCTTGACGTTATGGCCATCGACTGTATTATTGGTGAAAAAGTAGGAAATACATACATCCAAACTGAATATATGTCCTCTTTTCCCGGGGACACCGGAGTACTTTGATGAGTCTAAACATCTCAGTCTCGACTCTTTCATCATTCTTTGAACAGTTTTATCTGGTTCCAATGTTTCTATCATAGACGACCTTGACCAGAGATACTCAGATTGTTCCGTTGACAAGCAAAGTTCTGCATGATGGCGTACTATAACGATGTAAAACGCAGCTATGAATCATAGAAAAAGATATGTACCTTTGAAAAAAAACATTGCAGTAATAGTGTATCACTGTCAATATTCTTGCTTGCGTTCTGTTGGTAGTCGCTCAGATGTCTGTGCGGCCTGGAAAAAAATGACTCTCATTGTAAGTGAAACAAACTATCTCAAATAATGCCAGTCAAGCCTTTGTCTGAGTGATGAAACAAAATGTGTGCTGTGTAACCGGCCCTCGTGGATTTCAAAGACGCCGGGACAATGAGGCATGGCGAAACAAAAGTGGCTGTCTTCCACCAGATAGCAGTCATCTGGAGATAAGAATACCCTCTCTTTGTTCTGTTTCACTTTTTGTTTGCTATTATTTTGACTCCCATCGCCATCCTTGAATCGCTTTAGTCACAATGAAAACGACTCATTATTACAAAGTGGCCCAGACCGGGGATGTTCTCATTATTTACCGCCGTGCCGTTTGTTCCAATGGAATATAATTGTAACATTTTCGGTTCATTACCCCATTAAAAATCCTGCATTATTCTTATTCAGGCCCCATGCGTGACTCTCCATTTCTATAATAATACTAGTAATAATAATAGCGATGACAACAACAGCATAAATAATAATAATGCCAAGATCCATTTGTGCGAACACAATAAACTATGCCGAAACGCCGTCGTCGCAGATGGTAAAAGTATTGGCCGGAAAAGCCCCCAATCCCCTACATTGTACAAGAAATTCCTCTGACTGAACTCAAATTAAATGTGAAAAAAAAAATCCGCCTAGTGAGTGAAATATGAACTGTTAGAGTCAAATATAGATAGATCTCCTTGAGTGGATTCATAAGCTCCCCCTAGTGGATAACATACAACATGTTATTATAAAGTATGATGAATACAAAGTAGATTAATAGATTAGTAAAACATGAAAAACTAGAGTAAAATGTGATATTTACAAGTTAGAGTCAAAGAAAAATCTCCCCTTAGTGTTGGAAATATAATAACCATATTTTCCATAATCGCTCCACTTCTTCTTCACACTAAGGTCGATGTGGATATGCAAATTGAAAAATGATCCTTGAACTAGGGTCTGAGTTGTGTCCAGAAAACAGTATTTTTTCATGAAAAAACTCCCTCTAGTGAGTAAAATATGAACTTCTAGGGTAAAATGGGATATATTCAAGATAGAGTCCTACATATAACTCCCCCTAGTGATGAAAATATGCAACCCTCCTTTCCCAAAATTGTTCCAGTTCCTCCTCACACTAAGGTCTGTGTGGGTATGAAATTAGAAAACGATCGTTGAAATAGTTTTTGAGTTACTGTGTTAAAACGATGGAACTGGAGCGACGGTGGTGGCGTTTCCATGATATCCCCGACTTTTACAGAGATATAAGTCGGTTGAAGTTAAAAGCGATGACTGCTGCTGTCAAAATAAAAACAGGATTGTATTTATTTTCAAAGTGTGTGACAAAGGGGTTCAAATAATAAGACCCAAATGTGCAGCTTTAGCCTGTTTACCTTTGACTTTCATTCCCTAAAATCCCCACGTACTTTCCAAAAGGGATCAAAAGAGATAAAGTCATAAAATTTGAAGAATCAGGAGAATTAAATTGGTAAGATTCTGGATTATTCAGTGTAAAAAAAAGACAGTTGTGACGGCGCATTAAGGAAACATAAAAGAAGTCCCTTTAATTATAAATGAATATGAAATCCTCCCTTTGAAGTCAGTCCATCCTTTCTTCTACATAATCTCTACTGAATCCGTCGTTTCACCTTGTTTTCTTTTGACCACCGTCTCCTAATCTCGCCACTTCCCGATCACCGCGACCACATCCTTATATTTTTATTCTCACTCCTTCCAGGTACTGCCGTCAAGAAAGCCGTAAGTTTCCGAACCTCGGACCCATTAAGAGAACGGACGTCAGAGATGGAGGTTATTTTTAGCCGAGTTCAGCAGATTCTCCAGACCATCAGATCGCTGCTGATGTTTTTGGCAGTAATGGAGGATGAAAGCGTATTATCACAGATACGCCGTGTTGTCCGTCTCTTGGATCCATTAGGCGTCTAAAATCTGTGTCAGCGCCGTCAAAAGTATTATAAAATATCTGCGCTGCTTGTTTATTATTATCATGCTGTGGAACCACTGACGGCCATTTATGTAGAATTACAATATTCCACTTCTTTATTTTTTCATATCATAGCTCTGTATGTATCAAGGGAAATAACTTCCTAGAGAATAACGTTTTAAAAAAAAAACAGCATCTTATCCTGTGGAGTTAAATAAGGGTCTTTTAAATAACACATTGCTGCTAACTGACCGACAGATTCTGGCTAAATACAAGTAAGTAAGACCACCCCCAGTGGCAAAACAGCTGATTTGTTCTGTTAACAGCTTTTCTCCAGTAAGTCCTACCGGACAGCCTTGTTTAACCAATTCATCTGACTAAAATCCTCAAATTAAATCTGACTTATTTAGTCAAATCTGCAAAATAAACCATGTGATAGTTTTGGAGATCTGAGATCACAATGTCGGAAACGCAGAACAAATGAAAATCTGTGTTTACGGGTGTGAACAGATCACCTGTGTGGAATTTCTGTTGTACCGTAACCATGGCGAGATAGAGCGAGATATTGAATGAAACGGAAATTCTTTATTTTTATCTCTATTATTACACAGAGTTTATTATTTAATACTGCCTCCACAAAGATCTTTCCTCCATGCCCACTTTATTTACCCCGAAGAAAAAACATGAAAAAGGTCTTTGTATTGTGTAAATAATGTGATTTATCATGTTTCTGGTCGTCTTGTACGGACTTGTATCTGGTCTTCAAACTAAATGTAACAAGAAAAATAAAAAAAAAGCTTTTTTGTTGTCGAACAATAAAAGAACGTCTCTTTTCTGAACTAAATCCAAAAAACGACCAGATCGATTGAGTAACTGAACAAGAGACTGATTGCCTCCAGCGCTGTTCGCTTCTTTTCAGAAGAAGTTTCACCAGCAGCATGTTATACCAAAATCAAAAGAAATTCCCAAAAAGATAAGGAGAGGAAAAACATCAGTGAAATCTCTCTCTCTCTCTCTCTCTCTCTCTCTCTCTCTCTCCCTCTCTCTCTCAGATGTCTAACGAGGTAATTACTAAGACTCTGATACTCCTTTTCCACAGAGCTGGTTCCAGGGCTAGTTCAGAGCCAGTGCCTGACTTAGCACCAGTTCTTCGCTTTTTTAAGCTGGTGCTTGGGCTGTCGAAAACTGGTGCCAGACAAGCACCAACTCTTTGCTGAGTAGCGGTTCAATTTCTGCGTTTCGCAGCATTTCAAAGCAATCAAGTAAAAGACGTTTGGAGTAGCGACGTCACAATGTGGCTATTGCTGCCTTTGTTCTTTTGATTCCTTTGATGTTTCTTTCGGGGTTGGAGTTTGGGGCTCAGTTTCGTGAGTTCCTTTGATGATCCTTTTGGGTGGAGCTAGGGGGCTCAGTAGGCTTAACAGAGACGCCGAAGTGGAAGACGCAGGAGAGGAGCGACGACAGCGTATCTGAGAGATACTCAGGGAGTCTGTAGGAGTTGTCGGTAGATTGAGAGGCTGGCAATAACTCCGACAACGACCAACAAACATATTTACTTTCTCTTTCTACACGGCAGCTGCTCTCCTCATACTTTCTCTTCCAGTTGTGAATTGTACCCATAATATTTTGCCATTATGTCACCGGCGTCCCGTCCCACCTCCTCGCCCACTTACCCTTTTATACAGATATCTTATCGGAGTATTACTGCCGCCGCCGCAGACTCAGAGGCAGAACAACCATCCCCCATTTGCACCTTTGAAACATTGAGGTGCAATAAAGGCGCCCCAGTCCTGTCCTGAACAGGATGTGTGGAAGGGGCTTGAGAGACTCTGATCATTCGTTATTCCTTCTCTCTCCATGATGGAGGCTCGCTGGGGAGGAGGAGGAACGTCGTATTTGGAAGGTGTACTTAAAGGAATCCACGTAGGCATAAATCCTGAAGTCATAAAGTCTCCGGCTCAACTGCCACCCCCTCCCACCACCTCCACCACGTCCCCCCATATGTGCCCTCTTGTGCTGACAGCCAGACTGAGGGAGAGATAAAAGTACTGAGATGAGTGGATTAACGGGTCGGCGCCGCAGGAGTGAGGGTGATCAAACTTGGGAGGAGTAAAAGTTGGCGATTAAAAACTAGGCCTATGCTGTCGTGCCTGACAGAAATCTTTTTTTAAAAAAGCCCCCGATCCCCTGCATTGTAACTTCATTGATGATCTTAAATAGTCCACATTGACTGGACCCAACTATTTCTATGACGTCAGCGGTCTTACGCTGAGATCTGATCCCATAGTGGCTCGATAATGAACATAAATATAGTTTTTTGTTTTCTGAGCTCAGTCATAAAATGAGGCGTATAAGATAAAGATAAAGACATATTTCATTGTTTCAATTCATAGGAGCTAAATTTAGACACAATTGTACTTGGGGTTTTGAAGTTATGGGGAAACAATTTGTGAAATATGAACAATTACAGTAAAATATGACAAACAGAAATGAGTTTGTACAAAATCAGAAAAAACCGTTGTCAAATTTATGTTAGTAAGAAAAAGGAGAAAAACTCCCCCTTGTGAGCTAAACATGAACTATTAGAGTAAAATACGATATATACAAGATAAATCTCCTTGAGTCGATTCATATCCATGAAATTTGGACTAAATCGGAGCAACGGTTGAGAAGTCTGACTAAACTGAACAGTTTTTCGGAAAAAAGTTACCCCTTGTGAGTAAAATAAGAACTACTACAGTAAATACTATTCGATATATACCAGATATATTTCCTTGACTTGATTCCTATGAATCAAATTGGACTAAATCTGACAAAGTTGAGAAAATATGGCCCGAAAACTTTTGGAGATAAATTTCCCCCTAGTGGTCAAAATATGCTACTGACCTATCCCAAAATCAATCCAATTCTTCCTGGCACTAAGGTCTTTTAGGTCATAAAATTTGAATATGATTCATGAAATATTCTTTGAGTTATCCCGTTCACACTAGGAGGATCCGCGACGGACGATTCAATAATTTCCCGATTTTTTGGGCGATACAATTTATAACTTTACCTCAAGGGGGACGTTGGACAACCGGATAAAGGTCTTACCTTTTGTAGACAAATGACCACAGCAGAGTCCACTACCACCCTAGCTCCCTGTCCATCACTTCTCCACACTTAACTTGATATCTCCTTCATCCTGACTCAAACGATGAAGGGGATTAATGCTAATTAATCAGCTGATGAGAGAATGATGAATGGCGTGAGCGTCGGCGCCGAGGGAGTATTAAAAGCTTATGGAAACAGTCTGTCGGTGGAGGTTATGATGGATGCTATATAAACACCTCACAAACGTCCAGGGACCCTTCGGTGATTGAATGTGAATTTATGGACACGTGAGGATGCTTATTGAACGGTCCACAAAGGAATGGCCGCTGAGAATACTCTCAGCTATGGGCTCACTTTCAAACGGGGGGGGCCCAACCGGGTCCGGCTGTGGAGTGAGCGCTGAGAGAGAAAAGCTCTCTCACTCTCGTTTCATGCCATAACTAATAAACTCAAGTCATGTCATGTATCACAATCAGCTTCGCAAACGGCGCGACTCACTTCTGTGTCAGGGCGAAAAAACAGACAAAAAAAAGAAAAACGCGGCAGATTGAATAGATCTAAAAGAGAGTTAATGAGCGAGCAAACAAACAAACAAATGAGGGATTGGAGGGAGGAAGAAAAACACTGACAGATGTGGTGGGCGAGAGTGTATTAGGTGAGAGTGACGGCTTTCCACAGAGACATTTTTAGCACTCCTTTCCATCACCCCGCCGAATGCTAATCAACTTCGACAAGAGGCGCTCGCGGCGCCAAGATGCCCAATCGGCGTGGAGCATAAGAGAGCGCTGTAGGTAAGAAGGTGGGGATGGAAGCTCTCTGGCCGGGAGTGAGAGTGAGAGGGAGCCCCCGAGGCGATACACGAAGATGAATGCTTTAGACCATTAACCCCACCGTCGAATCTCAACAAACCCCACAGGCGCATAAATGTGCCTCGCGGAGATCAGTGAAATGTGTTGCACTCTTTGGACCCCTGGAGTGAGACCGAAGCTCCAGCCTTGGGCCAGGTGTAGCCCCCCGCGGCCCACATGCACGACTTCACGCGCAGACACAGATACACGGATTCGGTGGCCGACATGTCAAATAAACAGAAACAAGGAGCATTTTTTCGCCCTTTAAAACATATTGAGGTGATTTTTTTTTTTAAAGGACATTTCCAGAAGATGGCATGAATTTATATACACAAAATTTGCAATAAATGATGGCGTACATTCCACTACAGGTCCTTCGTGTTACTCAAAAACTATTCCATGGATCATTTTATACCCACTTAGAGCTCAGAACGAGGAAGAACTGGCTTGATTTTGGGAAGGGTTGGTTTTATATTTCCGGCTCAAGAGGGATCGTTCGTTTTTGTGTCAATATTTCTCAACCGTTGGTAAAATTTAGTCCAAATTTGATGCATATGAATCGACTTGAAGAGATATATCTTGTAAATATCATATTTTACATTAATATTTCACTTTTTACTCAGTAGGGGGAGCTCCTCGATGACAAAAACTTTTTCCGGTGTGATTTCACATTTTAGTTGAGGAGCTCAATAATTGGGATTGTTTGTACAATGCAGGGGGTTGGAGGTTTTTTCCCGGGGATATATATAACCTTGCAGTTGAGGAAACATCAGCGAAGACTTGGTTTTAATCAACACTGATTCTGTAGGATGTAGGAAATTCGTTTATCGGATAAACCTGCATAAAATGACCATGGAATAAAATAAAATAAAATAATCTCTATTATAATTTTGATTCCAAGCTTATTGGACATTATTGATAAATGTGATGCGATTCTGACTTAAGTTTGGGGTAAATGTATGTTGTTTGAAGTCTTAGAAAAAAGTCTCTTCTCAAAAGGCTCATAATTGGGCTTCTACCTAGTCTTTTTTTCATTTATTTCTACCCTGCAGAATGCTAGATTCTGATTAAAATAACTTGTTTTCTGTTACGGACAAGGTTTCTAGTAGGTGCAAATAGTTCCCCCTAGTACTAAAGTAATATTATGCAGCCAAAATCACTCTCTGGAGTTAAAATCTCATTTTGTTGCACATTTTGGGTACAAACGCAAAACACCACTGGTCCCGCCCCCAGAAACATGAAAAAAAAACATGAACTTTGTGGTATTTCTATCAAATTTGATTCTTTTTTTCATAGTCTTAGAGAAATATAATGATGTCATAGCTATTCTTCATCCAAAAGAAAAATCCGGAGATTATAGAAATATCGGTATTTTTTATCCTAGATTTCGCCCACAAAGTACGATTTTACTGACACTGAAAACGAATAATGTTAGATCTAGCCTGTCCATAGACACTTAAAGTGATGAAAATACACCTGATAGTCGTGGAGCTATCTAAAGTTTATTTTGGTTATTTAATCCAGACGAGGCTTAACTTAAACCAAGAATTTAAAAAAAAACGACTGAATGAGCAGAAGAAGTTGAAACATCCTAAATCAGACTGCCGCCGTCTTCGAACCACCCGGTTCGGCAGGATTTCCCCGTCTCAGATTGATGGCGTGCGTGAAGATGATGTACTCCGGCTCTTTGCCGCTCTGACTGCACACTGCGGTAAAACGTCGTCCGTGCAGAGAAAAAAAATGATGTATTTCAGACTCGACTGCTCCGGTAATTACATCACTGCCATTGCAGCATGAGTCTCTGTATCACAATGGTGCAATGTCATGAAACGCCTACGTCGTTCTGCGTTTCACCGACGCCGACTATGAAGGCTGATCAGATTTAGTTCATATGCCAGCGAAGCCGGAATCCTGCCAAGTGTGAGGCCCGCAGATGTGTAACAGCTGGCATCGTGAACAGCTCACCGGCTTCACAGGCAGGCTGCAAGGTGGGCTTTGTGCGAGCTTGCAGGCGCATGAGTGAGTGGAAGCGACAGAGCAAGTTCAGAGACATAATCTAATCCACTCTGGGTGTTGCAATTCGTTTTCCGAATTTTTTTCCAAAAGAATTTTCTCTCTCTCTTTTTTTTTTTTTTTTACTGTTTCTTTATTTTTTTTATTTTTTTTATATATATCTATTTTTATCTTATATTTAATACAATATATTTTAGCATATTGATATACATATTGCAAATACCTTTTTTTTTCATTTGTTTTTTTTTATTAAACTATGGCAAAAATATTTCTTTGCATATTTAAATCTTTTAAATGTATTTATTGAATATTTCACACCGTAAATTTACCATTAAATGACAAAAAAAAAAGAGTTTTTAAATAGCAAAAAACAAACAAATGTGTTTCATGGAAAATACTCTATTTTAATTAGATTAGCTCAAACTTTTTTTGTAAAACATGTTACAAAAAAAAACATTTAACCCTAATTAGACTTTTTCAGTTTTATAGAGTCACATGATTCTGTAACTCCACACAGGCTTTAATGTGACAAAAAAAACCAACAACCTATTTGTCAATTATCAATTTTTCACTAACATTGTTAAAGCCTCTTCCTCAGGGGCCTCTCTGACCTGTGGTGTGGGCCAGGGCCCCACCCCTGGGCCCTTACTCTTTTAGCATAAACATGGGTCCAATTATAAACAGCTTCAGTCACAGTTTTCAATAAGAACTGATCGACTCAAAATGATCTCAACCAGAAATTGAGCAGGATATTAAAGTTAGTCCTCTATTTTTAATAATAATAATAATAATAAAAATTATAATAATAATGATAGTTTTCATGCTTAAAGGAGGTTAATGAGGATATCAGCCCAACTGAATCCTTACAAGTTCACAGGCATTCAAGAATGTTGAATGCTAGCATAGCACAGATAAAAACTGTTTCACAACTCAGATTCCACGTCTCGTCACAGGTTCTTCATCCAAACAACGAGACGCTAATTAACCCTTAAATATCCTTAACCCAGAAAAAAGGAAAAGGAGGGGAAATGATTTATTTGCACATTTGATTTCCTCTAAATGTATTAAATTAATATCTTAGCTCAAATTTATCATAAAATGTAAAAAAAAACAACAACAACTATTTGTCAAGGATGTTTTTAAACAATGTAAAAAAAAAATCAGAATTATTATTATTCATTATTCGTGATATTTTTTAAAAAATTTATTAGACCTTTTTTTTTTGCTTTAATGTGCCAAAAGAAAAGAAAAAAAAATAGTAATAGGCCACTCATTGTTAACGCCTCCTTCTCAGCGGCTCCTCGCTCCTCTGACCTCCGGTGTCCCTCAGGGCTCCATCATTAGCCCCTTTCACATTAGCATAAACCTGCTGCCCACGTCTTTCTTTTCTTCAAAGTGTGAACACAACGCAGATATTAGTTTCTTTTAAAAGAGGGTCCGCACTAAGGCGTGCTTTTGAAATGAACGAGTGGAGCCAAGAATGAGATTTCCACTTGAGCGGCGTCCGGCAGAATGATGAACGAGGCGGCGGATCCGGGGGGGGGGCGGCGAACTGGAGTGATTTGAAACTGGATCAAAACCAGCTAAGAGGTTCTGTTTCCTTTGTTTATTGTCATAACAGCACGTATGTTCATTTGTGTTGTATAGTTTATTGTCTGTGTGTGTGTGTGTGTGGGGGGGGGGGGGGTAAAGGCGAGCAGCAGCTATTAAATGTACGTACATTCGTTGAGATGAGAGTTAAAAAGGAATGGGCTCCATTTAAATCAAATTAGCGCGCAGGAATATTAAGTACAGGGATTTAATTTGAGCGCTTGTGAAAATGCTAATTTCTTTACAGGCCCGGAAGCTCATATGCAAATACGAAAACTATTTTACAATAATTCATATTAGAGCCCAGGCATGCGTAAAACACACATATCACAGGCCGGCGTGGCGTCCGGGGGAATCCAGTGTCATCGGCTTTCAGACGCGCTACAAGGTGATCCTGGTTAGGGAGAACGTGAGCGCGGGAATGCCAGCGCCGTTGAGACGCTCGTCCGTAAGTGTCGCCGCCGCAGAGTGTGTCGTATTAGAGGAGAACAGCCTCGTCTTCGTGGGGAAGAGTGTGTGTGTGCGTGTGTGTGTGTGTGTTATATGATGTAACAGATATGATTATCTGCATTCCAACAGCAAAATACAATAAAACGGCGCTGCTGGATTGTTACCGAGGTAGAGCCAAACAAATTAATCCTCTCAGAGCAGCGGCAGACGCTCCCGTGACTTCAAGTAACATATGGAGGACTGGAAGAGGAAACAAAACAAGAGTCCTGTTTCAGCTCAGACAGATATTTATCCTCCGATAATTATATCCAGCAGAAGTCCGGGGATGTTCTGGAATCGCCGCCAACGCTACGGATCCTCAGTGTTAACTGGACACGTCAAAATGGGTTTCACGGAGCGCTTTACACATGTTGTACTCCACTTAGTGCGAGGAAGAACTGGATGGATTTGGAGGACTGTTTTCTGACAGTAGGGGGAGCTTTACTTCTGACAGTTTTTGGGTCATAATTCTCAAAAGTTGGTCCAATTAAGTCCAAATGTGGTTCATATGAATCGACTCCGAGGGCTCTATCATGTATAAATACATATTTTACCCTCATAGTCCATATTTTACTCACTAGGGGGAGCTAATTTACAAAAAAGACCCTGTTTTTAGGGCAAAACTTCTTAACCGTTGGTCAGATTTAGTCCAAATTTGGTTCATGTGAATGAATTCAAAGAGTTCTATATCGTATTAAATTGTTTAGTTCATATTTTACTCAGGAGGGGGAATTCTTTTTCTTTCTTTTTAAACAAAAAACACAATTTTATCAAACAAATTAGGTGTAAATGAATCTAAACGAAGAGATGTATCAAATAAATACCATATTTGACACTTAGAGTTCATATTTTACTCACTATAGGGAACTTATTTTATGAATATAACAGTTTTTCAGACAACACTTCCTAAATGTTCGTCCAATATTTGATGCGTATGAATCGACTCGAGGAGAGCTATCTGAAATAAACCATGTTTTAATCTAATAATTAACAATTTGGGGCTTTTTTGATGAAAAACACAGTTTCCAAACTTAACTTCACATTTAATTTTCGGCGTTGAATCGTTCTATCGTTTATAAACACAATGCAGGGGATTGGAGTCTTTCCATGGACACGCCCTCGCTCTCAGGTACAAGATAGAGGCCCAGTTAAATCTCTGAATAATCCCTCCAGTCAGAGACAAACCTCTCCTCTGATGAAAATCATTCTTAACGCTCTTCTACTGCTTTTAAAATGTATTTAGCTCAAAGAAGAAAAAAAAACAAAACAACAATCTGCAGTTTTCCTCCCATGTGGTTCGCCTTCGTTTGCGTTTAATGGCTGCCGATGTTTTTTTTCTTGTTCGCCCGGGCTTCCGTGAACGTGGCTGGCTGTAAAGAAGCATAAGTGAGGAAGACGAGGTTTGGGTGTTAACATCTTAATGTTTTGGAGAGAGGCTGGAGGAGGCCTGTCGATACTCATTGGAGGTGTTAAAGAGAAGCGAGCCGTCTCGGTTGGACTCGCCGCGCCGTCCATCAGTAATGGGGAGGAATCAATTAAAACACTATCGGGCCCAGGGTCTGACATGGTCTGACGCAGCATGGGGGGGCGGCGTCGGATAGAAAGTGCTTGGGTGTTTTGTAAAAAGGGTCTTTAATGTGTGGTTGAGCACATTTGGAGTCTCTGTTTTCACTCGACTGAACCTGATTCTAATCCGACCCAGTGGCAGAACGTATATGCAAAAGAGGCAAGGGGCCGAGGACGGAGCCATGAGGGACCCCACGGGTCAAAGGGGCCCCATAGGTGGAGGCTAATAAGAAAGTTCTAATCACTAAGATGTTTATTAAAGCCTGTGAGGACTTATTAAACGTAATAATGTAACTTCATGAAACCCAAAACAATTTAATACGGGTCAAAACATTCTCTAAAAAGATTTTTTTTAAACATTCTCTATAAAAAGGTTGCCAATCTATTCAAATTGAACATTTTCCTTGAAATACAAAATATCATCATGAAATGATTTGATGTCTATTTTTTTTTTGGTACTTTTTGAAAAACATATTAAATTAAGAGTTTCTGAGAAATGAAATTCGTAAATGCCTGAAATTTTTTAATGCACGAACAGAGATTTCATCCCTGACAAAGTTTAAGACGTTTAACGCTTCCAGTTTTTCCTCTCCTCATCTGATGTTTCCTTTCCGTCGTTTACCGTGTGGCAAAATAAACCCCCCCCCCCCAAAAAACAAACACACAGAGGAATTGTTTGCAGCTCTTCGTCCTTCGTCCCTTTGGCTCAATGAGGACAATTATGTCCTTCTTTCAAACTATTGCCAAGCCCAATTTGCCACACAAATTAATTGGGAAGAATTTGAAGAGCCGGGGGGGGGACAATGAAAAGGCTAAAGGCAAAACAATGATCAACCAACGGACCAACGAGTGAGACACAATCCACTCAGTTCTCACTTGGAAAAATTTGCTAAAAGAGGGAAATTCACTCCCATTAGCACATTAGCTCGTTGTGTTTAGTAGGTGGTCTTGATTTGCCTTCCTCAGAGTGGCTTTCAGTCTCCCCTGTGTGGGGGGGCGAGTACAACCGGCTCTAAGGTTTGGGCCATCTGTTGGGTGAAGCGACACATGTTCTGCCGGAGGCTAGCTTAAACCCAGATAGATGCAGCCCACCAGCAGGGGGCAGCGTTCTGTTCAGATGTGCAGCCAGATTTTTGCTGTTGGGGGTTCTTGACTCTTTGGTCTTCGGTGGCCGACGTAGATGGAGAGATTAACGCCTTATAGTTCAATCTACAGACCTCTTATTGTCCTCATTAAGAACGAATAAAGGAATATTTATTTCATATTTTATTCCTTTGGGGCTTTTATTTAGTTGATAACTTGGACATTTTAAATTGTGTTACTTGTTTTTAAAACAGTAACAACAAAACAACCTTTTAAAGTGATTATTTTTAAATTTATTTTACTTTTATTTTGCCCATTGAGTTTAGAAATCTCTTCTTCAGAACATCCTGGCCAAGACAGGCAAATATACAATATACGTAAAATCACAACTTTCTTGGAAACAAATTAGAAACGTCATTAATGAATAATTATCAAAGACATCTTACGTTGGCTCTGAACGCCGTCAGTCAGACCAACTCTTTGAGACTCATGAGATCTTATGAAATAATATTTGATGTGTCATAAAGACAGAAAAGATTTATCAGAGAAACTGTATTTCATAGAACGTTTGAGTTAGCTTAGCACTCGTGTTTGTTACCACCGTTATCATAAAGTGACAACTCAACTAATCCAAAATAAATATTTGACCATTTTTAAACTCTTTGGGTTGTATCACGTCACATAGTTCTGTCATAAACGCTATAAAATCCTGAATCCTTACAACTTCTCAGTCATTCATGAATGTGGAGATCAAGAAAATCCTCCAGGAGAGCTGATGGTGCTACAAATGATGTAAAACTTTGGATTAGGATGATTTCATTACGTGACAATTCCCGTTTTTAGACCTGGATTTCACCAATTAGTTAGCTGTGGTGTCCCCCAGGGCGCCACCCTTGGCCTCTTACACTTCAGAATATACATGCAACTAAGTTTTCAGAAAGAAATAATGACTCAAAATGGTCTCGATCAAAGAGTTGAGCAGGACATTTGCTCATTACACTTACACTGTTACATTCTCGCTCAAATGTGACGGTGAAATGTCTGGACATTTGAGAGCGCTTTTGTCAAGACAGTTGTGTGAGGCAGGGTTTTATCATTTTTTTTTTACCCCGTCTTATCAAACGCAGTTATGTAAATTTGCACATTCGGCTGTGGAAGATGGGAGCATGTGAAAAAGACAACTACTGAAGGGCCCCCCTCAATTGTAACATTTATCGACTGTTAATGCCATTTTGGGAAGGGCCCATAATTAAATCGTGTCAATAAATCCTGAAGCTGAACATAAAACCGGGGGGGTAAATGCAGGAAACGTTATTCCGTCTGACTCTCCCCCCCTGCTGTGAGACATATGTGTGCAGAAAGGCAGAGGAGAAGAAAAAATAAAAGGCATTGGAACAAATCGCGGGGAACATTTGTCGAGCACAAAGTTGAAAATCTCACCCATCAGTTTCCCTCTCAGCGACTGGGTCGTGTGTGACCTTGGCTGAATGATCCCTTCATTCAGAGATATTCAGCTGAAGGGATTTGAGTGGGTGGAAGGGGAGTCATAAAACTTTTATTCATCCCTGTGTGACTCCAGGAGCTAATGATTCATGGATCTTAGTGTGAAAAAGAGGGGCTGGGGGGAGGCTGGGGTGAGGAGAGGGGGGGGGGAGGCGCAGGACCGGAGCTCAATGAGGTCTGAAAACTGTTGTCACACATCAATGAGCAGGTGTCTGATGTCAAGTAACTCAATAAGCCAATGACTTCTCGTCACCAGATTCTCGCTGAGGTCTGAGTTTTTCCGGTTCACATGAACGTTTTTTTTGCAGCTGAAGGAAGAACAAAAAAAAAAAAAGTTGAAGAATAACGACCGGAACGTCTTTTTTCGGTGGTTTGGTGAGATGAAGAGGTGGATAGTCGAGGAACATGCAGGCGTGAATGATGCTCAGACGGTCGACGATACCGGATGTTGGAAGGTATAAGAAGGTATTTTAAAGATTTTGTTTGTAAACAAGAGTAGATTCTGGAAAAAGCCCCGAGTCCGACCCTTTGATTGATCTATTCTATTATAAATTAAATTTGACTCGTTGATAATCTCAAACCGTCCATTCTGGAACGTATGTCCGTAAAAACAGGGTTTCTCATGAAAAGTGCGCCCCCTAGTGAGTAAAATATGAAATAATGCACTTAAATATGATAAATACAAGATAGATCTCTTAGAGTCGATTCATATGCAGCAAATTTGGACTAAATCCGACCGACGGTTAGGAAATAATGTTTGAAAAATAGTGTTTTTTGTTCCATAGCGCCCACTAGTGAGCAAAATATGAACGTTTAGAGTTAAATATGACCAATTCTCAGTAGATCTCCTCCGTTGGATTTGGACTTAAAGTTTCACAATAAACCATTAAGAATTTTTAGCCACATACATCGTGTAGAAATCGCTCCCTCTAGTGGCAGATATATGCGACTGACCTTTCTCAAAATTGAATCCACTTCTTCCACGTACTAACGTCTTTGAAGGCATTAAATTAGAAAATGATACATGAAGTATCTTTTGAGTTAATGTCGATTCAATACGACTCCCAACTTTTCTGAGGACATAATAAAGAACTGAATGTAGAAATATACGAGTTTTGCCTCAAAACGTTGTACGACATTAAAAGTCTTATGGTATCTCTTTAATGTCGTCACCAAGAAGAAAATCTTTGGGAACAATTATTTCTTTACTACTTATCCAATACGACTTTCTCAATAACCATGGCGCCTTTGACCCCTGGTGTCCCCCAAGGCTCCATCCTTGGCCCCTCATCATTTAGCATATACACTTTTTTATAGGAAATGTGATCGGCCCAACAGTAAACAGGACTTCAAAGGGATATGCAAATGTACTTGTGGTGTCACAGAATCATGTCGTACGTCTCGAGAAAAACCCAGAAAATCTCCCCCATCAGCCACGAAACGGGAAAAAAGAGTCACGTTATGCAAATAAATCCTTCGGCGCCATGACGCCCAATAATCCAGGTGAGGATACACGGAGTAAAAACTCTCTAATCGGAGCGTGGATTCATGTTTGTACTATTAAGTAAGCAACAAAGATTCTGTATTTTTATCCATTGATTGAAAGTTGGGGCTTTTTGATGAAATTTTGCGTTCAAACTATCAAATAATTATTACCGTTGTGCACCGATACATCAGCATGTGTTTAACGATAAACCTCATCACGCGTTTGTTTCAGATGTCTGAGGCCTCAACGAAGGAACAAAACCATTTTGCCCCCCTGATTCCAGCAGGAAAACATCGCTCGCGGCCCACATGAAAAACATGGACGGTCCACTTACTTTGAGCATCAGCGAGGTGGAGGAACAGACCCAGGACAAGCAGCAGCGGCAGCAGCAGCATGGGTCTGGCTCTGTGCATGGTGGGACAGCTTGGCACCAGCATGCCTTGGCAGCCTCGGTGGCGCTGGCTCACAGAGCCCTGTGAGTCAGTCTGGTCTGATTTCTCAGATGCAGGGTTTTTCACAGCCTATGCAAAGGCAAGGAAGGGATGGGAAGAGGGAAGAGGGGGGGGGAGGGGAAAGAAAAAAAAAGAGAGAGAGGAAGTGAATGAAACAAAGCTGTTTGGCTCCATGTTTGTTTTTTGTTTTTTTTTATCTATCCCTGCACATTTCTGACATACCCCCACACAGCCTCCACTGGAGCTGACAGAGGATGGGAAGAGGCTGATGTGCTCACAGGGAATGTTCTGACAGTTCTCTAAATGGAATAGTCACTTTACACAATGTGTGTGCACGTGTGCATGAGAGGGAGAGGGAGAGAGAGAGGGAGAGAGAGAGAGGGAGAGAGAGAGGGAGAGAGAGGGAGAGGGAGGGAGAGAGAGAGAGAGTGAGAGAGAGAGAAAACGGGAGAGAGAGAGAGGGAGGGGGAGAGGGAGAGAGACAGAGAGAGAGAGAGGGAGGGAGAGAGGGAGATGGAGAGAGAGAGAGGGAGATGGAGAGAGGGAGAGAGAGAGGGAGAGAGAGGGAGGGAGAGAGGGAGATGGAGAGAAGGAGAGAGAGAGGGAGATGGAGAGAGAGGGAGAGGGAGATGGAGGGAGAGAGAGGGAGAGGTAGGGAGAAGGAGAGAAGGAGAGAGAGAAAGAGAGAGAGCGAGAGGGAGAGTGAAAGCCAGAGAGAGGGAGAGAGAGAGAGAGAGAGAGAGACCACAAAGATGAAAGGTTGGACTAATAAGATTTTGCTTTAAGAGTGCCGATTAAACTTTATAATAAGATCACACGTGAAATCTTCCTCAGCGCTGATATCTCTTACACCTAGAAAAAACCACGACGGTTGAACATCAGAAAAAGTTAAGAAATTTTCCCTTGTTCTTCAAAATTGTAGTTTGGGTAAAATCTCACAAACTCCGGAATTGATGGAAAAAACACGACTATAATAAGACGCAAATAAAATGTCCGTGATCTTTAATTCAAATTATTCAGAGAAAGCTAACGGAATAAAAAAGTATCCAGAACATGTGTGCCACAATTATTGCCACCCTAGATTTAATATTTTGCTCCGCCCCCTTTGGCCACAACAACGGCGCTGAGTCTTCTTCTGCAGTCTGTGATGAGGTTTGAGAACACATGGAGAAGATCTGATACTTGTGGACTCTCCTCTGCAGCAGACCCCACAGATGTTCTGTGGGGTTTAGGTCAGGTGACTGGGATGGACATGGCAGAACATTTATTCTGTGAACCATTCTTGGGTTGATGTTGAGGTGATCTTCAGATCATTGTCCTGCTGGAAGGTCCAACCACGACCCAGTTTAAGGTTCCTGACAGAGACTTTTAGGTTTTTATGTTGACCCCAAGATTCAAGTGACCTCTGACCTCTCTAGCTGTAATCCTAGTAGAGTTGATGTCTAACATCTCCAGTCTCTTTAAACTTCTTCATTATTGATCTAACTGTTGAAACTGACATTTTGAACTGCTGAGAGATGTTCTTGTCTCCATTGTCAGATTTGTGCAGCTCTACAACTTTTCTTTGCTCCTCATTGCTGTGTTCTCTGGTCTTCATCATGGTGAAGAACCTCAGAGAGAATCAGGCCTGTGTCACCTCATATTTATACCCCAGTCAAACAGGAAGTCACTGTTCACCACTTCAGAGTTCCTGATCAAACAGGTGAACATAAAAATATAAAATATGACTGGAAATATACTTCAGGTACATAACAAAAATATAACTTTTATGTTTTTAATTTCACAACATGAATAAAAAGGTTAGAATTTTGTGAATAATTCAATTCAGAGATCCTGGCTAGGGACAATAAAGATAAGCTTTATATCTCATTTGCTCATTTTTATCAGATGGGTTCCAACAATTGAAGTGTAGACTTCTGAAAAAAGCACAATAAAACGTAGAAACGCCGTCTTGTGTACATCCTTTAAACCAATTCATTCCGCTTCTTACACTCCTCCGAGTGGCTTAAAAAAAAAGTGTTGGAGCACCTTAGCTTAGCACAAACAGACATACAAATGTTTTTCCTTTTGTCCCAGCGCTGCTCAAACAACAACAAAAATAATCCACCAGACAGTCACCAACTGTTGACACTCATGTTTCAACTTTTTTCTTTTTTTTTTTTATGGCAGCTCCACTGCATGGCTGTGAAAATCAATGCGATACGGTGAGCTACTATTAGCCGCAGAACGGCTCAATCCCTCGTCATCCGTTTGCTTAAGCCAGAGCTTGATCCTTTGTGATGGATGCTCTGCGGTAGTCTCCGGCTGGAGGAGCGCAGCTCGCAGCTAATCCAGGCGTGCGTGAGCTCGGATCACGTACTGCGCCGCTGATCTAGTCAGAACCGCGATCTCTCCGCAGGACGCTGTTGTTTCAGCCGCGGCGATCCTTGGAGGCGGAACACGGCTCCGCCTTCAAGTGACATTTGAGGCTCTTTAATGTTCCATGAGATCAAACGCACCACGCCTCAGATCTTTCCAAGTTACGCGGCGTCGGCAGCGATCCGTTCTGGACATGCTTCACAAGGTTCTGCTAGAAACAATAATTCATCGCTTTTTTTTTTTATCTGCCAATTTCACCACCGATGACTTTTTAAAAAAGATGCCCAATCAGGATGATGGCAGAGCAGCTCGTTTCCATGCCACCAATGAGCCACTTTCTCGCTCGCGGCTCCGCCTCTTTCAGTTCTGTGGGCTTTAAATGGCAGAAAAGACGGGAAGATGGCGCAAAGATGGCGCACCTGTCACACTCCATTTGTGTTGGGGGAGATAGAGACACGACTACCTGTCTCAAAGCGCCGCTGGGCTAGCAGCGAGCGCGGGAGCGAGGGACGTGCGGCGAAGGAAATCAATTTGAGGCAATCTCATCCCCCGCTCACACCGACACACACAGGGATCAACACAAACGCGTGGACTCATACGTACGTCTGAGGAGGACGAGGGCGAGGAGGAATTTGCACATGAGAAGAGTTGGTAGCGGCTGTGAATTTGATTAGAAGCAACTGGACTGAAAGAAGCTGGGCGCTGCGTGAGGGGAGGCAGCGGCGATGATCCGTGTGAAAGCGAGGCGACGGTTGTCCGTCTCCTTCGGTTATTCTTTCATAAATCTGTCCCTCCAGATTCCAGACCTTTGGAGTTAATTAATGGAGGAATTTCCATAATGACTTGACATTAGGAGGAACACAAGAAACATTACCCAGAAGCCCTCCCCTTTGTATCCACAGCCGCCATGGACACGCACACACACATGTATACACACACATATACACACATACATATATACACACACATATACACACATACATATATACACACACATATACACGCACACACACATACACACATACACATATACACACATACATATACACACATACACATATACACACATATACACACACATATATATACACGCACACACATACATATATACACACACATATACACACATAAATATACATGCACACATATATATATATACACACACATATACACACATACATATACATGCACACACATATATACACACACACACATACTACACACAAACATACATACAAAAACAACACTACACACACATATAAACAAATAAATACACAGACACACACACTCAAACTCACACACAGACACACACTCAAATAAACACATACACACACACTCAAACAAACACATACAAACACATACATGCCCACGCACATACACACACACCCTCACACACACATATACACGCACACATGCTTTCACACTGACACAAACACATACAAACAGACGAATACACACACACACACAAAGACACTTACACACGCACACAAAAACACACACACACTAACACACAGAAACGAACACAAACACACACACACAAATATATATAACCGATTGATCTCCTCAGTTCGAGTCGTACGCACCAAATGCGAAAAAAAATGCATGTCTGAAAATCTCCCCCTGGTGTGTAAAATATGAACTACAAGAGTCAAAACATGACACTTTTTTATGATCCCTGACTCTTCTGGGATATAAACTTTGTCACTCTTGCAGAAAGCAGCACCTGTGTCTCCTTCACCCCCGACCGCAGCCATCACCCTCCTCACCCTCACTTTCATACATTCGGTGGCGCCCGATGTTTTCTACCGGACCTCCATTACGAGAGACGGAGAGAGAAAAGACAATATTGTCCTTCTTCCTGAGCCCCCCGGTGCCATTATTGTGTTCCCATTCAGCGCTGACTTCATTCAAAGGGATTTTCTGCAGCTGATAGCGATCCTGCATTATTAAACAAAACCCGACAACATGCACAACGTTAATTAGAAAAAAAGGGGAGTGTGTGGCATGAAGTAGAAAGAGGGGCTGGCGGCTCTCTCTCTCTCTCTCTCTCTCTCTCTCTCTCTCCATCCAGCCCATGATCCTTATCACAAATGTGAAGAAGAAGGAGAGTGGGATGTTTATATTCTCAATAATGGATGTGTTCCATATCTCGCTCGTTCAGACGAGGAACATTATTAAAAGAGGAAAAACAAAAGAATCGGACTTGTTTATTTTACGATTCGGTCACACTCCAAAACAAACATATTATGAGAGGGATGAATAGACGCCGCGTCCCAACATACACACACACACACACACACACACACACACACACACGCTGTCACATTTTTGTTTTTTGGAGAACCAAAGTTCAAAAAGGAGCGGCTTAGAAGAAATACTGACTCCGGGTCAGTGCCGCCGGTGAAACTGTTCTTTTCAGCAAGTTCTGAATGGGTCCGACGGGCCTTTGTGCAAGTTGACTAATTTCAACTTCGGTCAGCTAAAGGGAATTTAAGAACTGGGGTGTTTTTTTTTTTTTTGTTTTTGATTCATTTCAGGCTCAAGTGTGGAAGAAAAACTGAATTAAACTTCAAGAAAATTGCTGATTCAGGTTATTTTATCCTTAAAAAAAGAAAACGAGCACAAAACCACCAGCGACTCCATTAAGACCAGCCCCTGTGTGATTAACCCCGACACATGCCAGGGATAAAGCGCCGCAGACGTGATCCACACTGGCTGTGCTGTTAAAGAAAAGTTAGCTAACCCAGCGTGGCGGGTCAAATAAAAGTTGGTTCTGTTTTACGGGCCGGGTTTTCTTTTTGCCTTCGGATGAGCTCAAGAATGTAATAATTCCCCCCCGGGTGAACATTTCCACAGATATGCAGGCCCGCGGTGACGAACACCACGCCGTTACCGTCTGCGTTTTCCCCCCCCCCTGCAATAATCCTCGTGAATTCTGTTTTGGACTCAGTCAGAACCAGCGGCGTCAGCTCACAGACGTTAGCCAGGATGTTTCTGCGTTATTTTTGATTAATTCATAGTACGAATAATAATAATTATAATCGTAATAATAATAATAATAATAATAATAATAGTAATAATAATAATAATAGTAATAATAATAATAATAATAGTAATAATAATAATAATAGTAATAATAATAATAATAATAATAATTATAATCGTAATAATAATAATAATAATAATAATAATAGTAATAATAATAGTAATAGTAATAATAATTATAATAATTATAATCGTAATAATAATAATAATAATAGTAATAATAATAATAATAATAATAATAGTAATAGTAATAATAATAATTATAATCGTAATAATAATAATAATAATAATAATAATAGTAATAATAATAATAATAATAATAGTAATAATAATAATAATATTAATAATAATAGTAATAGTAATAATAATAATAATAATAATAATAATAGTAGTAATAGTAATAATAATAATATTTTATAGGGGGACTTTTCAAAACTTTAATACAAAGCGGTTCATAAATAAATAAAAATGTAATTCAAAAATAAATTCAAATCAAATCAAATTAAGTTAAATCAAATACATTTTTTAATAATTTTGCTTATAAAAGCAAATACTAAATATAAATTATAGGAAAAAATCATTGGATTATTTGTGGAAATGTGTATATATATTTAGATAAATATATATATATATATATATATATACAAAAATATAAATATATACATACACTTACATTCTTATACATATATATGAATGTGTGTCTGTAGATGATTTGGGGATTGAGTCTGACTTCTTAAGGACGACTTGTTGGTTCAATTAATCCTCAAGGTCAAAGGGCGGAGTAAAAAGGGCCGCGTGTTTTCCCCCCGCATTAGCACCACCCCTCGTTCCACAGATTTGGCAACATGGCCACCGATGACAGGCGCCCACACACATCGCCCCGGGGGTTTTACTCGACATCATATGACCAGATTTACAAAATAAGCCCATCAAAGGCGCAGCTACTCAGCCTCTTCTTCTTTTTTTTAAATTTCCTTTTCATTTTTTTTCTCTTTTTCACACCCACACGTTCCCTTTTTCCCGATTCCTCCATCCTCACCCGGAGAGTTTAAGGTTAGGTTGGAGTCGTGTTTACACGTTACCACCAGCCATCTGGAAATAAAATAATCTGTTTTTTTCTGTTCTTCCTCCTCTCTTCCTCCTTTTCGGCCCACGACGGTTTGATTTATGGCCGAGCGACAAGCCCGTTTCTCACACATCACTCCCGATCAGCCGCCATGTGTAGTGACAACCCTCAGGCTAATCTCAGCTGCGCCCTCAAGTGCAGCCACATGAAAGACCCGGACAACCGCACATCAGACTTTATTTGCTTTACTTATTTATTTAACCCCCCCAACAACCACCACTGCCGCCGTCGCCGCCGCCCTTCCTTGCCTCACCCGGTCATAAACCATCCTTTGGGTTGGCGACGCCTGATTTCCAATCTGAGAAAGTCAGAGGTGGCCGTGGCGCTCGGACGTACGCGAGTCTCTGACAGGCGATAACGGCGGACGCATCTTGTTGTCTTGTGAATGAACGCCTCAGATTGACAAGCGCAGCGGGGAGCTAATTGGGTTTGATGACATTTCGGATGGTTAATAATTGCTTTTTTTTTTTTTTAAAAACACCCGCTGTGGCTTTAAGGCGAGGATGCTATCGTAAAAAAAATCTCTTCCCCCGATGCAAATTCTCACTAGGAGAATTCAAAGCCGCTCACCTTTTTTTTTTTCTTTCTTTTTGGGTCTGCCAACCAATCCTGACTTTGAAATGTCACGCTCGGAAAAAATGTCCACACCCAGCTTACGGGCGCCGCTACGAATCAAATCATCTGCGGTGTTTAGACTTTTCAAAGAGAGGTGACACGTCTCCAAACGTCCTTACGGACATCTTTGTAGCAGGGAGGGCGGGTCATGGTGAAAGCGTCGCAATTTGAAAAGAGTAACCTTGCCGGGGTGCAAAGATCAAAGTTGTGTCCTCGTGAGAATTCAGCCCACCCAAACTGGCCTTGAGCGAAACGCTCTCAACCGCCATTGACTCAGAATGACAAAACAGAAACAACTCAGAGTCCTCCCACTCCTTTCTTTGATTTCAAACGCTTCTCCTTGACTCCCCCTCTCTCTCTTAACCTGCACTACCTCGCCACTTCACCCCCCTCTAACTCCACCTCATCTCATTCCTCCTGCCACGTTTCCCCGCAGCTGCAGGGTTCAGATGGATGGTCCCCACAGAGCAAGACCCTGACCCGCAGTCCAGTGACTGATTATCCCGGCGCCCTGTTATGATGCGCCCCTGAAAGCACGCCGGCACGCCGTGCACACAGAGGCGGTCGCAAACAAGCAAAACATGCACACAAGGTTACAGAGCGACTGGGGGGGAAAAAAGATGGTGGAGAGGAAAAATATCATTAGACTAGAAAAAACGCGAGAGAGCGCAAAGAACCGCCGAGGCAGGAAAGAACCCAAGGTGTCGGAAGAATTCATGCAGATTCCTCCATGAATGTCTGAGTTATTGCCAGCCTCCAAATCCACCGACCTTCTCCCAGGCCTTCCACTTCAATGACACTGTTCAGCCCAATGAGCCCTCATCGCCATCCCCAAAGGAACATCAAAGGAATCAAAGGAACTCTTGAAACTAAGTCCGATGCTCCAGAACCAGAGGACCATCAAAATAATTGTTGAAACTGAGCCGCAAGCTCCGCCCCCAAATGAACATCAAAGGAATCAAAGGAACTCTGGAAACTGACAACTCAACTCCGCCCGAAAGTAACATCAAAGGAACTACTGAAACTGAGTCCCATGCTCCAACCCCAAACATAACATCAAAGGAACACTTGAAACTGAGCGCCCAGCTCCACCCCTAGAGGAACATCCAAGGAAATTGTTTAAACTTAACCGCCAGCTCCACCCACATATGGACATCAAAGGAATCAGAGGAACTCTTGAAACTGAGCCGCGAGTTCCTCCCCCCAAAGAAAGATCAAAGGAAACAAGGTATCCAAGGCAGCAAAAGCCCTCTTATGACGTCACTACTCCAAACGGCTTATTATTTAGTTTAATGTTTTTTTTAAATGCTGTGAAACATTTAAAGTCATAAAAATGTAATCGCCTCTATGAAAGGCCAAAATCTACGTCTAGATAAAATTCAATGCAAATCTCACAAACAAACAAACAAACAAACAAACAGACAAACAAACAAAGAAACTAAAGCACAGGAGTGAAAACAGAGCCTCCTTGGCGGAGGAAATAACCAACCCTCGTCATCTGTGTCTGCAGGTTGGATCCGCCTCTTTGACCTCGATCACGCCGGTAGTAAACACTCGTACTGAGCTGTAATGAATGACACTAAAGCCTCTTCAGTGGGCAGCAGATACGAACACAGCTCGGCACAATCAGCCGTCAAGGGTGAGCATGTGTTAACTATACAAATGATGGCCTCCTCGTCGGGAGGCCTCCTCCTGCGTTCGCCTGTCACAGTGTGGGCGTCGACCATAATGCAGGCGTACGGCGCTCGGGCCGTGCGTGACCTTGTGCCTCGGCGTTCGGTGTAGGTAAAGAACACGCTATCATGCAAACAGAGTGATTCCTGAGGCGTCTATTGTTTTGGGGAGCAGAGAGTGTGGCGGGTTTTTTGGGGGAGGGGGGTGTCGACGCCGCTGCAACAGCCAAACCTGGAAAAAGGCAGGGATTCAAATCGTGCGCGGATGAACAGGGGAGGACGAAATCATGTAACATATTATCAACAAGAAAAAAAGAAAAAGGGGAACCGAGCGCTGGGCGGGGCGGAGAGGTGGGAAATATAACGGATGAGGGGAGCGACACGGCAGAGAAAGAGAGGGAGAGGAAGAGTGGAGGAAGAAAGGAGGGAGAGCGCACTGAAGGGTGGAGAGGAAGAGAGGTGGAGGGATGCAGGGGAACGCGCCTCGTGGCAGCTTTTTTCTCACGCTCCGTCTGCGCTCGTGCGCCGAACAGAGGCAGCGCAGAGAGGTATGGAAGAGAAGGAGGGAAGAGGGAGGAAGAGGAGGTGATAGTGGTGAGATTCTAAAAGCAAAGACTTCCTCAAAGGGGGAGGGAGCTTCTACGATGACAGCAGGTGAAAACACGGAACACAAACTCATCCAAAGCCGCGTGCCGAGGGCGCGCCACATCCACTTGCCTGCGCGTGGCGTCGACTCCCACTACTGCGTTTTTTTTTTTTGTTTTGTTTTTTACGCATGTAAATGTTCACAAATCAAAACGCCTCCATATTCACGAATGAACGCACGCCAGGGAAAAGCGCAGGCACGCAAACCCCGTTCACCACACGCTCCTGGCACTCAGACGTCTACCCCCCAGCACGGCAAACGATCCGTGGGAGGATGAATAATCTTACTTCGGCGAGGAAGAGGAAAATGAGAGCGAGGAGGTAGGTTGAAAGGGAGCCTTAGCGAACCGTCAGCTGACGGTAAGCCTCCTCAACAGACAGACGGCGTTCCACTGTCACTCCACCAACATGGCAGAAAACATCACAAACGCCGCCCGATTGAAAATCTCGGAATAACAGCAGCCTCCCTAATACATACGACGTAAATCAGCCACAATATGACTCCGTATCTGTTGGGAAAACAATTGGTACATTGTGCGGCGGTGACATTTACGTGGCTTTTGTACAGCCGCCGCGCCGCTCGGTGTGTTAATGCACTATTTAGGCTCACATGAAGGATGTAAGGAGGCGCTTGGTGCAAACGCGCTACACCCACAGGGCAGTAAAATAATTAAAGTGCCAAGTGTCTCCCATTATCTAAATGCTAATTTGCGTTTATATACCCTGATTTAAAGTGTAATGCCGTATTAGGGTTCCTTCAGTGCACTAAGGCAACAGCAGTTTAATTCCTCTTCGTTTAGCCCGCCACGCTATCTTTTACCTGAGGTGGTAGCGCAGATATTTTTCATAAGTTCACTCGTTTTATGGCCTCGGCGCTAATTTACGTGGAGTCCTTAACTCTTTAATGTCCTCGCCAAGACAAAAAAAGGTAGCATTTAGCAATCAAACTACCTTAATAACTTATGAATGGTTTATAATTAGGTCATAAATTAGGCTGGGTCACTATTTGGCAATATCCAGTTTGCAGTACAGATAAGTGTGCTCACTATTTGGCAAGCATCCGGTCTCTGGATACCTTTTATATCTCATGAGTTATAGCAGATTATTAATGAAGTGTTTGACACTTAATTAGTAAACTACATACAAGCCTTTTAGAAATCCTAAATAAAGGGAGTCTCATTATTATTATCATTATTTTTTTTTTAGAGACTTTATTTTTCTGAAAGGAAACTCAAGAATTGTATTTTAAATTGGGACCAAAAACAAAAGTTATGTAAAAATAACTTATTTGCATATTTCTTTGAATTTATTAATTTGACTTGTAGATCAAATAAGTTTGGGCTTATTGAGGCTAGAATGTCTGGGAGGTTCTGCTAAAAAAGAAAGTTTCAAGTCCTTTTTTTTAAATGTGGCAGTCGTCTGTGGAGCCCTCAGATGGTCAGGATCTACAGATGATCTACAGATGAGCCCTCAGATGGAAGTTATATTGTTAACAGGTTCAGTCAAGTGGCACGGATTTTTCAATAAGAAATAATGATTTAACAGTTGAGCAGGACATTAAAGGGTCGGATAGTTTAAAGATGTTTCATTTTAAGATACTTATTTATAGCCAAAGCTGAATTTGTATTCTTATACATGTTATAAAGTTGTAATTAACAAGGGGTCAAAATAAGACACATGTTTTACAGTATGGTTCTCATCCATCAGTCATTTTTAGTGTATTGTGGGTACTGCTGTTTTTTTGTGCCATGACTCAGAGTTGATAAGAGACCTTGAGTCAACATCGCAGAGAGGAGACGGCCGTCTTTAGAGCCGGCAGCTTATCAAAGCTTTTTGCATGAAAATACATCACTGTCGACAGGGAGGGCAACGGGGGAAAAAAAATATTATCTCAGATATGAGATGTTTTTGCTGAATACACAGATAGACCAGGAATAGTGTTGTTCCAGCGTTCCCATCTCTATCCTGATAAGACTGTTTTAGAGGACATGCAGTTGGGGGATGAACAGCATTTTCAGAGAGCCGGTTCCATATTTCAACAGCTCAAATATCCTTACCAAATGTTTGCTAAGCACTTTGATGTGGGCTGGTGCTGATTAAAAGATTTTGAAAGGCTTGAGTTCCCCTTTGGTTCTTGGACACCCATGAAACGGTCTTTTAGCCGGAGCTAAGCTATTGTTCTCATAAAAGTCAGAGCGAGCTGCTTGTGCAGCTCAAGTCAGAGGAAAGCAATGGTTCACCCGGAGGCAAAAGGAACAATTCCTCCCTTTGTCGTTTCACTAAGACGAATGCTCAACCATTGCTACGTTAGCAATCAAACAAGAGCAGTTCCCCGACAGTGATGGTATATCGTAGCGTTTGAACAAGGCGTTTTTATTACGCTGCAGGAAAAGCAAAAGAAACGGCCCTTTTTTTCCAGCCACGGTTTCCGAGATGGAAATTCAAATCAAATGCCACCTTCCAACAAATGCCAGTACGGCGAATCAAAACTGCTCTGTCAATGCCTGGCATCCGGCGGGAGAAAAAAAAAAGAAAAACGCACAGTTTGACATTTGGAAAATGATTCTTTCTTTCCGTGTCATTGTTTCACATAAAATTAAATTGGCAGTCATCAGAAAAAGAAAGAAAGAAAAAAAAACGCTCGTAAGTCCACATCACACAAATAGTCTCCGCCGCTCGTACTGCGTCTATGAAGAAACCTTTCTACAGCCCCCCAGCCCCCCACTCACACACCCGAAAACATGATTAAGACACTGTCAACCCTGACATCGCTGTCTCCCATGCTGTCAGTGGCCCTCACTGGGAGCCGCCGTCGACTGACTGCCTGGATGTGCCTTATCATTAGCAGGGCTGATCGTTCCACCACGGAGGGGCTTTCCATGACAGAAACCAAGACCCCGGTGCCAGCCCCTCCCTCTTTGTCTGCTCAAGTGTCATCTAAATGAGATAGGGCCCAGGAGCTAAGGGATTAGGCAGTGCATAATTACCTATTTAAAGGCCCTAATTGAGCATTTCATTAAGAGCCTTGCACACAGATTTTGCCAAGGAGGGCACTACGGGGAAAAGAGACATATTTGCCTATGAATGCATGCATGGACGTACGCGTGCACGTATAACCTTCGATCCAAGGGTTACCTTGTCAGCCTCTCACTTCTTTTCTGTTTACACTGCACTTAAAGCATCCTCGGTATGATTTTCAAAGTAAATCAAAAGGATTTCGGCTTTAAGTCGATGGTGATGGTTAGCGACGACGGCCTATTAAGAGGGATACTTGGATAAATGGTAGTTTCTCAGACTTTATGGGAGTTTTTACTTCGGCCGCCCTCCATTGAATGAAAAGAATTACTAATAGATGATTATGTGAATCTATCTGTAATATGATTTAGCTGTCAGACATTTATGTAACCAAGAAAAGAAGAATTATTCATTCTGCGGTGCCGTTATTTCATAATTTGATGCATTTCGCTGTATTTATTCGATTAAAACATATTTTTTTCGAGTCAGCAGACCAAGACTTTCCGCCCTTGGTTTGCCCAAATTAAAAGATTTGAGATATTTTTAGCTTAAAATCATGCAGTTTTTGCTCAAAACTAACAAAACTAAAACTAAATACGATGATACCATTGCAAGACAGTCTTTCATTCCGCACAAACCAATTGCACAAACCTTTGGTTATTTAATATCTGTTGATAGTTCTATATATATATATACATATATATATAGATTAGTTCTCTATCCCATGCCCATTGCTTTACCATAAATGCATCATGTCTCATTCAGCTCATTTGCATTCTTGTGTCTTTTTCAGATTTCACTTTATTTCATTTGACTTAGCTTTAAACTATATTTCCACTTATCGTGAGACTGAACCTGCTGCGAAAGGAAAACGTCCTGTAAAGGATCGATAAAGTGTCTATCTATCTATCTACTGGACAGCAGAACCAGACCATGGTACAAATGCTAGGGGGAAAAAACGTTTTTTAGTAATGAGCCGTGGGATGCATCTTTACCTTGTGTCACCCCAAACGCCTCCAATGTTAAATCTTAAGTAGTTTGTCAGGCAACCTTTTCTATCTGCATGACGCAAACTAGTATAATAGCAACTATAAATTGTGTTGTTTACCACCGAGATTGAATTTGCGGTGAGGACCATAGACATTCTTAAAGTGGGCAATTTTCATGAGCAGTCTTTAAAATCTTCAAAGCTATTGTAGAAAATAAAAGGCCACGGAGACAGATTGGTAAGAAAATGCCACAATTAGTTTCTCTGCGACATTTTACACGGATGTTTGGCCACAAATTTCTTTCAAGTCTGGATCAAAATCGTGATGTCATCACGGTCCACCATTAGTCCATTACAATCAAAAGGCTGAGGTGACCTCTGGGTGACACCCAAGCCTCCTGACCTTTTGATGATCATTTGAGAATCCTATAGTTTGCTGACGACCAATTTGAACTGATTTCCACGACCGAGCAGACAACAACGCTTCTTTTCCCCCTAATCTCCGTATCTGGTATCACTGGCAATGTTTGCAACTCAGCGTCAGTTGCTTTGCGCATGATTGACTTGTTTTCTAAATGACTATCATCTGAAGTGGCACCGCTAGCTAGAGGCCATTGGAGTCGTTGGGGCAGACACCAGCTGCTGGCTGCTACAGATAAACTGTCCCCTCCTCTGGGGACCCGTGGTGGCGGAGGGGGGTAAGGCTGAAGTCTGGCCAAAGATGCTCAGGGCTGTAATGACACTGAAACATCATGAGTCAGTCAGTGCCGTTCTGGCTTCAGACCTATTACTCTTCTCCGACACCTCGGAGGCTGGAGAGTTTCCTGCACTGGCTGGTAAACGAACCTGGAATCTCATAGATGTCAGGTGAGGAATCTGTCTCTGTGCAACCCCCGATACCAAACTCAAAGACCTATCTATCTGCAGCGGGTTATGGAATGATAGTATAGACACTTTATCTATAGATTTATGTAGGTTCTGAGCTCTTAGGTTGAAGATGAGTAGGAGAGACTCGAGGACAACCCAACCACAAAGTGGTCGTGAATCAGTCTGCTTCTGGTGTCGGTCCCAAGCCCGGATAAATTGCGTCACGAAGGGTATCCAACGCTAAAATACACGGAAAATAAAATGGATTTCCAAACTGGATCCGTTGCGGCTCGGGTTAATAAATACTGTCGCTGGTACTGTTCCCCAACGGAATGCCAGGGGTAACTATGGTTGGAAACAGATGATTTCCTGTGGCGACCCCAAATGGGAACAGCTGAAAAAAAGAAGAAGAAGAGAGACTCGAGGATAAAGTGTTCAGAGTTTCGGCTCAAACCACAAACCCTCCATTGGAAAAAGCATTTACGCCGCTTTGAATTGCGCCGTTCTACAGCGGCTAGTGGCGTTGTGACGAAAATACATGAGCAGATATCGATCCACCTTGGACTAGTTTTTGTATTTGACGCTGTGTTTCAGTAGTTTAAAGGTTTTTCCTCTTGTTTCACACCTCAACCTCGTCCCTCAGGGACTGATGGACCATTTTCAGAAACGGGTTTACCGAAATCTACATGGGGTCCAGGTTGTAGCGGCTTATTCGCATTATTTTCAATGCCACATTCTTGTCATATGTTCTCTCTGTGTCTGATGGACTCTGCTTTAATTCCGAAAGATACATTATGCATAAATCTGATCCAGCCACAAAGGGGTGACAAGCTAGTGTACTCGTTAGTGTCGGTTCCTAGCCCGGATAAATGGGGAGTTGAGTGTCAGGGAATCGGCATACGGCGTAAAACCTATGCCAAATCAATATGCGTAAAAAATGAAACTGATTTCCAAACCAGATCCAGTGAAGCTCGGGTTGACAAATACCGCCACGGTAACTATGCATGGAAACGGATCATCTGCTGTGGCGACCCCGAAAGGGAACAGCCAGAAGACACAGAAGGAGATAACATCTCTATGTCAGGGACATCAAAGTCACAATGACAAACGTTCATCCCCAGAAAATATTACAGCTAAAACTAACAGAGAAGTAGCTGTTAGCACATTGTGTTGATCAGATGAGCGAGGATCTGCTGCTGCCGGGTATGACGGTATGTATGTTGATTACTGGGTAGGATGTCTTATCCAAATTTATCCAGCCCTTTGTCGCCTCACAATGAACCGGAACATCGAAGCACATGTTTAGCTTCAGTCTCTGAAAGAGATCTGCAAAGGGTACACGAGAAAGCTAAACGCATCATCTCCAGATCAGAAGCTCTTTGTGTGAGAACGTGGGCATCAAGCATATAAATTAATTGGCTTGTCACTCCAGTGACTGCAGACGGGGGTATTCGCCCGTGTGCTCAATAATATGAATACCTCAGAACGAACGCGGTACCTTGAAACCCCGACTGTAATTAGTTGTTTTGAGGTCCTATAGCATTACTGGCTAATTTTCACACAATAAGATATTATCATATAAAGTAGCCTTGAATTGTTATTTGCATGCCAAATTGTGAACCAGACAATTTGACACCGATGTCCCACCTACAGGGAAAACTCCATTTGTGCTGGTAGACGGACCAGAACCACAGCCATAGGTGGATTCACGCGAAATAAACTGCGTTCAAGAATGTAGAAATAGGCAAATTGAAGAAATGTACTTTATTGGAATTCAAAGCAGTGTTTTTTTGACGAGATGTGGACACTGTATTCCCCCATTGCGTACAGACAGGAAGGATGGTCGGACAGCGATAACCTTATATGTCACCTTTGGTGCCGGCATCAAAAAACAACTCGGCTTCTGAGTTCCCCGTCTGAAACTGCCCACTAAAGATTATCCCCAACGCCACGTACTTTCTACTCCAAAGTTCCTCAATAGCCATCGCGGCCGTTGTGGCAGTAAAGCCAATCTAATGGGCAGTCCAATGTGAGCCATATCGGGTCCCATCTTGGCCCTTCACAGTCCATATCTCCCCCATCTTTGCTGGGGAGACATCCATCATGATTTCTGCTGAGTGCTGAAAAAAGAAATAGCGGGCTAAAGAGACAGATAGAGTCGGAGAAGAGGATGGAAGGCACCTGATAAGGCAGCAGAGAATCAGAGGAGATGATCTCAGGGGGCGTGACCCCTTGCATGCCAGGAAAAAAAAAGAAGCAACTTCATCTTTATCTAATTACCAGAGGTCCATTTTGCTAGATAGATAGCATGAGCGTTTATGGCTGCTATCGCTACTCTCATGCCTTAACAATCGCATGCATTCTCATACACTGACTTATTCAAATAAGATTCACATTCAAATACACTTCCAGTGACACACACACACACACACACGCACACACGCACACACACATGCACTCCCAAACACACACATGAGGCCCGCGGCGGACTGCCATAACAGCCCAATGAAATATATTCAGATTAGAAAGGTGTCGCATTACTCTCCAGCTGGATGATAAATACGCGGTTAGCCCCGTCATTAATCTTGTCCCCCTCCCCAACGAACGCCTGCAGACACGGTGATGTAAGGGGAGGTTAGCCAGCGTACGCCGAATGGAGCTACTGCCTTAGCGGCGTAGCTACTGCCTTAGCGGCGTAGCTGCTGCGTGCATTAAGCAGCGGCGCTATCTTGTTCAACTAGGTCTCGCAGAATCAATGGGTCAGAATATTTCATTTAATTTTAATGAATATTTTACAAAACCACACTTTTTGGTTACTCTCCTTTGATCTAAGGCTGTCCACATCATTTCTGTTACATGGGCTTCTTCGTCCCTTAGCTTTTTGGCTAATCTCTCTTTCTGAGCACGCCGTTGATTGTTGTCTTTGACATATTGCCCTGAATATCATTTACTAGTAGGTGGCCATAGCCTGGCTAATGATCAGCACGCGTAGAACGCTGGGGAGATGATGAGAGGACGATGGTAGACACAACGGCAGAGACAAATGCCTCACCGGGCTGGAAATGCTAACAGTGCAGTTAGGAACACTTTTCGTCTGCAAAAATGCCTCTAAGGATGAAACTAGAGGACATATCCCTGAAAGGTCACCACGTCCAAAAACCAATAGTTTTTCATTAATAAAAAACTCCCTCTAAGGAGTAAATTATGAAATATTGGAGTAAAATAGAATAGAAATACAAGATAGATCTCATGGGGTTGATTCACGTGGACCAAATTCCGGGACTAAATTGGACCAACAATTGAGAAATTATGGGCTTTAAGAGCTAAAGCTCCCCCTAGTGTCAGAAATATAAAACCAACCTTTCCCCAAAATCAAACCAGTTCTTCCTGGTACTAAGGTTTTTGTCTGTATTAAATTGGAAAATGATCCATGACCGACTTTTGAATTATGTCTCAAAAACGTAGCTCCCTCTAGTGTGAGAAATATACAACCGACCTTTCCCAAAATGACTCCAGTTCTTCCTCACACTGCGGTCTACGTGGGTACAAAATTTGAAAATGATCGGCGAAACAGTTTCTGCGTTATCTCTTTAACACGAAGGCTCTTTCCAACAGCGGACGAATGATATCCCAGACCTTTTCGGAGGACATGATTAATCCTTCCGAGTCACGAGTGCGCGGGAGGATGCACCTTCTCGGCTTTTTCTGCAGACGTCGCCGAAACCTATATGTTTTTTGATGCAAGAGGCTGCGACACGAAATAAGAATCTAGGAAAGCTGCATAAACATGAAAAAAGGCTAAGCTGCAGCTGTCTGAGCACCAGGCCGTTTGGGAGTGTCGTCAAAGCCTGAGAAGACTTCAGACAGACAGTTCAGACAGTGGCATGCTGCCCTCAATTCAAACGCCGACCCGGAGAGGGGTAAAAGGTCAGGAGCTGAGGAAATTACGTGTGATAAATTGACGATGGTGTCAGTGGTGTTGTGTATATGCGAGAGGGGTCATCCTCCCCTTTCCCTTCTCCTGCGCTGGGGTGTTTGATGGAGTGTAGAGCCTTTGAAACCACAGCATGACTCTCCAGCTTGAGTTTGAGAGGCTTCCTCCCACGTACCCCCATTCAACCGGTGCCTCTTGGGGAAAAAAAAAAGAAGAAGAATTTTGAAGGGGCGGTGGGTGGGGTGGTGGTGGGGGGCTAATATGAGTCACTTTTTTTTATGGTTCAACATCTTCTGTGAGGTTTATATATATATATTCTTATATATATATATATATATATATATATATATATATATATATATGAAACATTAAGCTGTCTAAACCGTAAATGTTTTTTGAGAAGACATCTCGTCGACTAAATTCCTTATGTGATCATCAGTGTTCCTCTCAATCTTTGCAAAACCCTTCTTTTACAGTCCTATTTCAGTTCAACAAGACCCTCGGGGTGATAGTATTTATGATAATCTTAGATTCTAACCAGGAAAAAAAGGTCTCAACCCACTGGAGCGTCGTGAACTTTTGTCCCCGAGAAAAAAAACGCTTAGACATCACATCCGCCGGAATCTTTGCTGATACAAATGTCCGAAACGGAGTCGATTAAACTTCACAGCTGATCTCATATTCCAAGGGTAATTTTTCTGAGGGACGTTGGCGAGAAAACTTGGGCCCATAGTCCAGTCCGGAAAAAAATACTCTGGTTCTAATTATTGTCTCCACAGATTGTGGCTTTTATTTTCTCCTGTACGCATTAAGTAACCGCCGAGACAGGCAACAGTTTCATTCTCGCCAAGACCTTAAAGCCCAACAAGCTCGCAGCGGGACCATTGTGTGAGAAAAACTAATATAAACTCTACTGTTTCACTGCAAGATGGCTGATTAGTTCTTAAGGGGGCCGTAAAGGAACTGTGTGCCCTCGCCTTTTGGGGCTTCTTTCACAAGGTGCTTGTTAAATTAGGGTGATGGAAACTGTTCTGCACATTCAATACATACGACGCGTTAGAAAACAATGCTCTAATCAAGCACACATTCTACACAAAAAAGAAAAAAACACACGTTTGGACTGTTACTTTGTGTTGAGACAGTTTTGTTGACACTTTTTTATGGAATCTTTCAGTCGCCCCCAAATCCCCGTGAACCATAAAAGGCTGGCGAGAGGATCGGGGCTAGTATAAAAGTTGTCTCCGTGCAGAAATAAACTTGCTTTACGGCTGCAAACAAAGCGATGTGACCTGGAAAGGTTGTATTTTCGCGGTGATAATGACTGTCAGGTCTCGGCGTAGACTCGCGCCGTTGGTCTCAGTGGGTTTAGTAATAAAGTCCATATTTGCTCCATGTTTATAAAACACAGCATTAATGTCTGCTGACAATACGTCTCGTTTTTCCTTCTTTGTGGGAGAGTTTGGGTTGGAATTTGCATATTACAGGTAAGCAATATCTCATTTATGATGATGTGTTATAGAATGACATTACGGTAAATTACTGTGAAAAGACCAGATCTAATGTAAACTTGTTTACGTGAGAAGGGAAATTATATAAAATGACTTTAATTCCGACAAATTCAGATTCTTTCGAACCTTGAAATCAACAGTATTTCCCACTTTTGGTTCTGTAAAAATGAAAGTATGCTCTTGTTAACTTCCACGGCGTAAACATTTTCAGAAAAAACGCAAAGTTAAAAACTGTCAGGTGCAACAGAAGAGACGGTTACATTTAAAAACAGTACTAGATAAAGTGAATTACCCTAAATCAAAGAACAGAAAAAAAAATTTAATGTTCAAAAGTTCAAAATGTGTGAAGAACGTAGAATTTTACTGTGAAAACATGAATGTTTATTAGTCCTGTATTTTTGTACTGTATTTTAGTTTCTTGAAATTCTGTCAATCACAGCTGCTGGTATTTTACTGTAAATTAAACCGATTTTTATTATTTTTTTATAGTGTAAGCAGGACTTTAAGCATTGGAACTATATAAGAGGGATTCTATGTTTTACAGCTTTAAACAATCAGGGCAGCTGACTGGATAATCCAGAACCATCAGGATCCGTCATCTTGCTGGACCCACATTGTACCAACTCTGCCATGAAGTTGAGCAAGACATTTTTTTTTTTTTTTAAAGAAACTGTCCTTTGATTTTCAGATTTAAAAAAATTTTTTTTTTATGATTTCATTCTCCACACTCTGCTGAACGAGCTTCCAGTGAACTTAATCACCGTGACACCCATTTCCTCATAAATATTCAAATCAAATACAAACGTCTCGGGGACGCCGAGCGCCGAAGTGGACTTCGGGTGAAGACTTGACGAAGACCTCTTTCTTCCTTTAAAATCTAGTGTCACGTCTTCGCGGCCTTCGTGAAGTTTCCAGGTTTCCACAGCAACATTTTTTTTTTCCCAAAACACAGCATGTTTTTTTGCACTCAAGTCAATTTAATCAAACAAAATGGGAGCACTCTGTTCTGCTCTCACCATAACGCCACTTCCTCTTTGGAGTGTTTTTCTTTTTCTTTCCACTGTGGTTAGAACACTGAGAGCAGACACAGGGAAGGGTGAAGAAACAAAGACCATCCCTGCCATCTTAATGACAATAATACCGTAGAGATGACACGACGGAGGCCGGCTCATACCGGCCTCACATTTATTGTTACGCTCTGGTCTCACTCCTAAAAACCTCCACGGATCCGAAGGGACTCCCGGCAAGAGAAAGGGGATTTGTGGGGGCATGGAGGCTTTGCATGTGCCTCATCCGACTGTACATTCCAGCGGTGTGTAGAACTATAAAGTCCTGGTAGCTGGTGTGCAACTGCTTCCTTTAGCCCCTCCCCCCCCGGGGGTCCCCTCCTTGAGGAGGATCACCTCAATCCATTTTTTGTCAGCTGTCTGGTCTGACCTCTGTCTCCCCGCCTGTGTTCCCACTGATCTACTTGTTCTCTGACGGCGGCAGGAGTGGGTGGGTGGGGAGTTTGCGGACTAACAGCTGGGAAATCTGTGCCCCCTACTGCTCCTTTGCTCCGCCTCTTGCCACCCACTCGCTCTCGCTGTCGCTGCCCCACCAGGTCGGCCCGGCGACGGCTAATAAAAGAAGCGGCCCTTGACTGCGAACAGCTGGGGCTCCTGTGATCTGACGCAGCAAGTGGTCCGATGGGGGGCTTTCTCCGCCGGCGGAATAGTACAACACATCAGAGTGGCAGAAGAACGATAAATACAGTACGCAGAGAGGATTTTTGGATAAATATGGGGGCCGGGGGGTTGGGTGGGTGTGGGGGGAGAAAAAGGTACATGAAAAGCGAGCGGAAAAACCCGGCAGAGCGGAGGAGGAAGGGAGTTTGAGAGGCTGTCTTGTCCGCGGCTTTTCAGTCCTAACCAGCTAATCAATATCTCAGAAGAAACACTTTTTCAGCCGGCTTACCGGGAAACACCGGGAGAGCCAGCTCCGTCTTTTCCGTTTGGGTTTCTCCACAGAGCGTGACAGCCGCCTTGTATTTTAATATATTTCGGTAATACACTGGAAGTAATGTGTTTCTGGCACCTGTGGCGGTGGGGGTGGGGGGTGGGGTGGGGGGGGGGACGATGCATTGGATGGTGGAGTCTCGGCTGAGCTCGCCGTTTGTACAGTGGGAGCTAAAGTATAAATGGAGGAAAAGGTTACGAGAGTTGAATTAAATAATCAGGATCCCGTACATAAAACAAGAGCAGCCGGTTCATCCCATCCTCCATTAGTGATAAAACAAACAGGGTGACCGCGAGGGTCTTTTCTAGACGTTGACCCTGCTTTGAAACTGAATTCTTTCGGGTCCCTCGAGACGGCTTTTGATTCATCTTGCAATAGGAACCGGATGATGTCCTCCCCTCTCTGCTGACGGCATACCAGTCTCCGCAAGAGAGACATGACAGCGGCGGCGCTAGTCCACAACCAGGCCTGCAAACCGGACCATGGATGGGGGGTTACAACGTGAGGGCAGCAGACCTAAGTACCTGTAGGTACGACCCGTCACCCCTGACCTATACTCTATTATCAAACCGTCCTTCCATAGATATCATCTATAACTCGATGACTTCATGGTTGTGCGTTATGAGAACCGCTGCATGTTTGTAATGTGAAGACCCCCCCTATTTGATGGGGGGGTACTGGTACTGCTCTCTGCTGTGTGGGCATGAATACATTTCTAGCGTGTGTTTGTGTGTGGAATGTTTGAATGTTTGAATGTTTGAAAGTATGAAAGACGACTCCAGATACTCCCAGCTGGCTGTTGCCCAGCGAGGCTAATACACTTCTGCCTGGCTAATTAGAACACACTCACTCACACACACACACACACACACACACACACACACACACACATAGCAGACCCCTCCTCACCACTCATGCCCTGCTGTTTCCATGGGTTTATGGTAGGAAGAACATACCCCCCCCCCTGTGTTTTATACAGGACACACATGCAGACAGCTAAACAAACAACAAGGGGTTTAATTACCCCATAAAGGAGGCCAGGGGTGAAGGCTGCTGATGAGTCATCGCATCATCGTTTAAAAGGATGTGCAAGGTAGCCTGGGAAGAAAACAAAGGCTCTGCTGGATCTGCGACTGAAATGTGAATTTTGTAACTCAGAGACAAAAATAAAACAACAACTACTCCCCTACAAGGCTTTCAACAGAAAATATTCTATAACTCTAATTAGGCCCACGCTGTCATCCCCGTAACCCCCCCCCTGTGTTGTACAAGCAATCACCCTGATTGAACTCTTCAAATTAAAGGTGAATTTTTGCCCTTAACACAATGTTTTTCATAAGAAAAAAAGCTCCAAATTAGAGTGAAGCATGTTATAATCAATATAGATCTCCTTGGTTTGGACTGAATTGGACTTCTTTTTACAAGAGCGCTCCCTCTAGTGTGTAAAACGTGAAATATCAGAGTAAAATGCGATACAAAGAAGGTGTATCTTCTTGAGTCGATTCATACGCACCCAACTTGGACTGAATCGGACCGTTGGTGAGGAAGTTATGTCCGAAAAACAGTGTTTTTCATAAAAAAAATGCTCCCTCTGCTGAATAAAATATGAACTATTGGAGTAAAACATTATATAATCAAGATATATCTTCTTGAGTCGACTCATATGCCCCAAAGTTGGACTAAATCGGGCCGAGGATTAGGAAGTTATGTCATATATAAAGTGTTTTACGTAAAAAAAAAAAGCTGAACACGAAGGATCGGGGGCTGCGGTTGCGGCGATGGCGATTCCATAATAATCCCATGTTTTCGGGGATATAATTATTCCGCAACTCTGACTACATCCCATAGTGGATCAGCCAGAGGCTTTTGAGCAACACATGGTGGTGAGTGCTGTGGGGGGGGGCTTGTAGTAGTGCCAGTTAATAATCGGTTCTTGGCTCTAGACCAGCAAAGAGTCGGTTCTTGCCTGGCACCAGTTCTGAGAGCCAGGAGCCGGTGCAGGAGGCCGTCGAAAAGCAATGAACAGGTGCTAAGTCAGGCTCTGGCTCCGAACTAGCCCTGGAACCGGCTCAGTGGAAAAGGGGTAACAGAGGGAAAGAAGGAGGAACTCATCAGCACACAAACTCAAAAGTTTCTCCATATAATGTAGATAGAAAGTGATAAACGCTGAATAAAAAAAGGATAAACGTCGGCAGCTTTTTTCCCACTTTTCACTTTTTTTTTTGTCTTTTTGTTGGTTTAAACGCAAACAACAGCTTTAAAAAAAATAATTTAAAAATCAAGTCCAACCATCTGCAGGCAGTTAAAGCATTTTGTATCCAATTATCTTAAAAAAGAAAGAAAAAAATTCTTTATTCTTTTCATCTTTTATGCCTTCCAATTAATGTTTTAGGGATTTTTTTTTTTCTTTTTTTTTCCGACACATAAATCAACCTGTAATCTAAAAACAAATACATGAATAAAAACGTAATACCACGACCTTATAGACCTGTTTGTATAGATATATACAAACAGGAAGCGGTGTCAGTCGCGGACATAAGAGGAGGGGTGAGTTTGGGGCATTGGCAGAGAACGAAGATGCTGAGGTCAGAGTTCTGGGTTCCAGCCACACACGAGGGAAGGAACCTGGTGCGTACAGATGTCAGAATTGATTAGAATCGGGCTTGACGAGCTCCGGCTTTGCTATCAGTTACTCCTCCGAGCCTGAGGTCGGGGCCGGTGCCAAGACAATGCCGACGCCTCTCTGTGACGATCGATGCCAGCGGAGGTTGTGTAAAAAGGCTGCGGCCAGGCCAACACATAATTACCAGTCGCACAGGAAGCGCCATCTGTGAGTGACAGCGGCGCCTCGGCCATTTATTCTAAACGCGGTAAACAAAGCTGCCGTTTCTGCATGCGGAGGTTCTGGATGCTTTCATGTCCCCGCCGGTAAGGCAAGTGTGTTTCTGCATCTCCACTCGTCTGCTGGGGTCTTCGTCCTCTTCTGCGCATCACTCCGGCGGCTGGAGGGAAAATAAATCTTCATTTTCACAGCCGAAGGCAGGCGGGACAAGAATCCAATAGCCAGGAGAGTGCTTGGTCTTCCTTTAAGCATAACGGCTCACAAGAGGTAGAAAGGAGGGGGGGGGGGTCTTTTGGGGAATAAATCAATAACAGGCCATTTATTATCTTATTCTGTGGTCATTGATGATCCGTCAGAACATTTAACATTTACCCAATTGCTTTTATTCGCCCAGGTATGCTCTTCGCTCACCCTTTTGGTTCAGCGTCATTTCATTTCTAAAAAGTGACCAAAAACAAGTGTTGCCGATGAATGATGACTATCATTCATCGGCAATGATGAATGATAGTTCAGTTGGTTTGTTAAAGTAGCGCTTGCTGGGTTTTTTTTCTGTCGAAAATAAACGTTAAATCTCAATCTTGATGTTATTTCTAAATGTTAAATCAAAATTTTATGTCTATATCTTCAATATAAATCTAAATGTTGTCTTTATATGTTAATTGTAAATGTTAAAATTTAAATGTTGTATCTGTATTTTGAATCTAAATCTGAATGTTGAGAAAATATGCAAATTTACACTGACATCAGGGGTAGTTCCAAAATAAAAGCTTGATGAAACGAACCACTTCTATAAACGGTAAACCCCGCCCCATTTGCACTGAGGTAGGTTCTGAGCTGGCTCTGGGTCGGTGCCTAAGAAGTTTTAAAATCCGCTTTGGTGCAAATGGGGGGGTGTTTACCATTTATAGAATTGGTTTTCATCAACGAGCTTTTATTTTGGAACTTCCGCTGATGTCAGTGTAAATTTGCATAGATTCATTTGGATTTAACATTTAGATTGAATATTTAGATTTAGATTTAGCATTCAGATATAGATATAACATTTTAACACAAAATTTAGACGTACTATTAACATTTGGAGCTGTAAAAATCAGCAAATGCTACTTTTAGCGAGCGGCGCCCCCTGAGTTTGTCATGTATTGAAGTAGAGGGTCTGTATATTTTCTTTCTAGGGACAGTAAAGCTCTGTTGCAGCCTGCCAACTCCATTGAGTCACATGTTCAGATAAAGAAAAGCCCAATTTGAGCAGACCGGCTGTGACAGTTGAATATATAAAAGCTCAGCGGTGTTAATCAAAAACATCCGGCTCTCAACTCTTCATCGCAGCCTCTCACGCCCCCTTAGGTTTCAGTTTGGGGAGCGCCACATTGACCCAGGTCAAACCCTGCTGTTCTACTGAGGGGGACTGAATAAATCAATGCAGCCAGACTAAGAAGTTTGCCAGGGGTTTGGGGTCAGCTGTTCTGAGCCCCCCCCCCCCCCCTTCCTGAAAAACATGACCAAAAAGAAAGTGCTTGTACCGACGGGATGCTAACACAATCACTTATGTTTGGCATATTGAGTGACAGGCCCTGTGGCATTTTGGCAGGGCGAGAGTCCGATACAGCGACGGGATGCACGCAGAGATGAAGCGTCTTCCCCCCCCCCCCCGTCTTCTTACCTTTGTGAACACATTCCTGTCTGCCTAAGCACGAACGAGTTGCTACTGAGCAACTCAACTCCCCCTCGGCTGAGGGTCCCTCTCGGGTCGTGGCCTCGTTGTCACGCGGCGGAGGAAGAGAAGGGGGATTATCGATTCCCAATAAACTCATTAAGAAGTGAAGAGGGCCTTCCCGCTCAGACGCAGCAAATTGTTAATAAACTAATTTTGTCCCTAATTAGACTTTTTCGGTTGTATCAAGTTACATAATTCCGTTTAATAAGTCCTCACATGCTTCATTACGCCACTTATCGAAGACGACTTTCTCACGAGTCTCGGGTAAAGCCTCCCTCCCTGGTGGCCCCTTTCACATATGGTGTGCCCCAGGGCTCCTTCCTTGGCCCCTTACTATTTAGCATAAACTAGGCGGTATTATAAGCAGGTTCAGTCACGTTTTTCAATAAGAAAACAGCGACTCGTAATCGACTCAACCAAACACTTGAGGCTTAATTATTTTTCCGTTCATAAAAGGTTTCGGAACGTTCTCCGGAACAATAAGAGTCTTTCTGGAGAGTAAAGTTCAAATTAGTTTTACGAGCCTTTCGGGTCATATTTTGAACCAGCGGTTGGGTACTTGTGTTGAACTTTTACAGTATATTAACAGCGTGTTGTCAAGTTGTTGCCTCTTTATTGCCGCTAAGAGGCCTTGGCTCTCCAGGGCCTGCAAAGGATGTCCCTTAAGACCGAGATACCAGCTGAAGGACTTCGATTGCTTCTGTTATCGGAGCTCTGCCATTAATAAGATCGCTTGGTTTCTTGTGTCCACAGGTTTCCTGGTCCGCGTTATCACCCTGCTATACTGAGGGGGGGTGAAATGGTGCTGGGAATATGTCGCCAATATCACACGGGGGGTAAAAATGTGAAGAAATGTCTCGGGCTAGGGTGTCAGCGTCGTTAATCGAAAATAATAGCCAGCAATTTATAGTTGCCATTCGGGCTAGCGCTGGATGTACTGATGCACGAGATTGAATTTTAATGCGTACATTCCATCACATCACCAGAGCTACTGATGTTTAGGGCCGGGGCCAAACGGCACGCAGAATTATGGGGGGAGGTTATCATAGCGCGGTAATAAACTGGGAAACACTCAGACCGTCTGCTGGGTTACCACGCATGAGGTTGGGGAACCTTGCACAACATTAGGTTGATCTGACAGTCGCCTGGTTTCCCATCTGCAGCCGCTGTAGTATTTAAACTCAAAAGGGCGGAGGTAGGAGGTTATCTCATGTGAGAGGTAAATAGAATCCACCTGCTGTGTTGAGACAACCGGGTCCGATAACTGTCGGTATTTTTCTTCATGCGAAAAGATTTCGTCTTTTCTGACTGTATGGTTTGTATAATTTACGGTATTATTTTCACCATAAAAAATGCATCCATCGGATACAAGGCATTACGGTACAATAGCATGAAAAAAACACAACTACTGTAAATTTGTTTACGGTATAAGAGCGTTACTTGAAATAACAGTACGTTACAGTCAATTCAGACTGTATTTTAAACCTTGAACTCTAGAGTATTTCACAATTTTACACTTCACAAGTTTTTTTGTTTTTTGAAAAAAATACCGTGAAATACTCTAAATCAAGAAACAGTAAAAAAAAAACGTATTGTTTATGTTCAAAATATGTGAAAAACACAGAAATTTACTCTAAAAACATAAATTTTTTTGTAAAGGTAAAAAAATAACAGGTTACCATGTAATTACCGTAAAAATAATAAAATGTGAACTGAATTTACTAAATAAAATAAATGTGTTTTTTTAAAACGGTAACATCAAATATACATTTTGTACAATAATACTGTTACTTTTACAGTAATGACTTGCTTGTGACATTATGGTATTTTTCTATTACTTTTAATAGAAAAATATGTAAAATTCCACTGTTCCAATGTAAATTTACCACTTATTCCGACCAAACAAAATAAACTTATTTACGCTTTCTTGATTTAGGGTCACTTACTTTATCTACTGCTCTATTGAATTTTAACGACTCTTGCCGTTTCACTTGACAGTTTTTAGAGTGAAGTCCGCAGTAATGCTTCATGATGTCATTTAAGCCGCTACACTGCCTGAATAATCAGATTAACCTAAACAATAATAACATAATAATTAGAGCTTGGAGACGGATCGGACGACGGAACGTGACATTTACTGATGTATTCAACGGTGAGTGATGAAGACTCTGTGTTCTTCTCTGGCTACGCTTTTCAAGTTATGGAGAACATAACAGGAACATTCGTCCAAAATCCAACTTGCCGCCGTCCGTTTGATCATCAATCAAATCATTCGTCGTCATTCTATGATATACTGGTTGTTACTGTCATTAACGCTTCCGTACTGGTGGACGGATTGGACCAACGCGAATAATAATAATAATAATAATAATAACGATGATGATTAATGCCACTGAGTTTTTAAATATTTTTAGTTAAATAGAAAAGTAATATGTTACCACTGCAGCTTTGCATGAAATAAAATAAAATAAAATAATAATGTTGGAGTAGTGTCATCAGAATGTGGGCGATTAATGCCTTTTATTTATTTTGGCGTTCCATTGGGGGGAGCTGCTCGGTAGTCAATGGGCTTAACAGAGACACCGAAGTGGAACACCCAGGAAATTACATGCTACAGAGTATTTGAGAGGTACTCAGAGTTGTTGGTAGGTTTATAGGCAATAATAGAGAAATCTGCATTAATTTTTCCTAAAAATAACGTACTGTTGTGCCTTGGCGGAGGTTTGTGCTGGCTGAGTACGTCTTCTAGTTCTCACGGCATCTTCTTTTTACCGTTTTTTTTTACCAGAAACTGGGTCCCGTCCTGTAAACGAGGCCCAATGCAACAACAAAACAATACAGTCCAGTTCTTTTGCAGTTCTTGAGTCAACATCTACCGTTGGGGTCTTGAGTATTTGCCGACGAGTGATTGCTGTAAGGAGACGGTAAAAGTCAATTGGATGGATTGGGGTTTTAATTACGGCGTGCGAGAACCGGTAGGCAGCGGTACAAGTGTACGTGAAAGGAGGTAAGCATCGCACAGCTTCACTAACCATGGAAGTGTCTCGCTATGAATGATAATAAAAAGAGCTTCGGCGGGTTCACATTCTGGATCATCTGGGACTCGGGCTCGTCAGCCTTAGATTGACTCACTAATTAAGCCCATGCAGCATTGTTTTGTTCCCTCAGCTCCGAGCACTAAACACCAAATAACCTCCTATAGGGCAGGAGAAGCGAAAATCAGCTGCATTCAATTTTCCCCTTTTTACACCGAGTCAATTTCTGCGTTTCAGTCTTGACGTCAGAGCGATTAATGAAGACGGCGCAGCTCACCGCCGCCGCCGAGTTTTGCACAGCCAGTCTAAAGGTTTTTTTTATTTCAGTGCTTCAACAGCTTGCTTTATTTCACTACGGCTTAATGAGAGTCGTTTGGAATAATAGGATTCCATTGAACAGAGGCATCTGCATCCACACAGCTCCAAACCAGTGAGCTAATTTCTGGAGATAATCACCTCTCCTGCTGCGACTTTATGCAGCGATGCTGTAGATTTTTAGCCTCCCATTTAATGAGGTCCAAAATTACCTCCAGTCGTCCTGTTGAGTTCATGGGAGATGAATTTGTCGTGGAAGAACAGGTGTTATTTTCACAAACAGGCAGCTCATCGAATGATTAATCACCATCCAGGCAAACTGTAAAAAAAAGTACAACCCGGAAGAGTAGATTACATTTTCATGGCTGAACTTGATAGTAAGTCCAACAGCAAGGGTATAACCCCCAAAAGGTCCCCAATCACCTGCATTGTACAAGCAATTTCCCTGTATGAACTACTGAAATTAAATATGAAGTTTTGTCTGAAAAGCAGTTTTTATCGTAAAAAAAAACATTCCTCTAGTCAGCAAAATCTGAAATTTTGGAGTAAAATATGAACTTTTGCAGTAAAATATAAACTTTTGCAGTAAAATAAGAACTTTTGCAGTAAAATAAGATATACGCACAAGATAGATCTCATCAAGTCAACTCATTTGCACCTGATTTGGATTAAATCAGACAATTGGTTAGGAAGTATTGTTCCAAAAACAGTGTTTTTAATGGAAAAGCCCCTGATAGTGAGTAAAATATTAACTCTTGGAGTAAAATATGATTCACACATGATAAATCTCCTCAAGTTGATTCATATGCACCAAATTTGGACTAAATTGTCCAACATTCACAAAATCTTGGCACGGAAATATTTGGAGATGAACCTTCCTCTAGTGTTGGAAAAATACGACAGACTGTTCCCCAAATCAGTCCAGTTCTTCCTCACACTAAAGTCTATGAGGAGAGGAAATTTAAAAATAATCCATGAAATTGTTTCTGAGTTATTGCATTAAAAATACGGATCAGCGGCGGATGCAGAAAGAAAAAAATCCCTAATTTCTCAATTACAGACAAACCAACAAACCCTTCATTGACTTCTCTGCTAAACTGAACCCATACGTCAAGACAGCCACCGGTTCCACCAGCTCAGCGTGAAGCGATAAGAAATGTTCCTTACTGCAAAAAAAATCTTTTCAAGCTGCTGGAATATGTGTCTCAACCAGAGCTAAAGGGGAATTTTGACAAACTGAGGCGCTTAATGATACTGTGGAGACATAAGAAGAAAAGAAAAATACTACAAACACTTTTTTTTTTACGTGTTTCCAAAAGCAAACAAGTGAAATTTCTTGGGGTGTCTGGGTAATGAAGTCCACTGGGACGTTCAGAGACGCAGCTAACGGATGAAGTGAGCTCTTTTATTCACCGCCTCATCTTTCTCTCTCTCTCTCTTGTCTCCTCTCAGTGTGTGTGCGTGTGTGTGTGGTGTGTGTGTGTGTGTGTGTGTGTGTGTGTGTGTGTGTGTGTGTGTGTGTGTAGCCGTGGCGTCATGCAGTCACTACAGATGGCGATATGAAAAAAACAAAACGGACAGGCGAGGAGGAATCACTTACAAACGGCATAGGCCATTTTGACAGAGACAATACACTGAGCAAATAGTAAAGGTCGCAAATGGTGACGACGCAGTGAGGTCCTATTCACTGAGCTGCACTCCATTTTAGTTAAGTTCCCACCTTCGTGTCGACTTGCTTGTCTTTTGAAAAAAAAAAATGCCGTGCCCTTTCATTTCTGCAAAGGTTGCTGCGGAGGCAGCCAGAAGCCAGCGAGCCTAAGCTGTTTACCACAATCATGCTGTATTTATGCAGCAGGGCTGGAGAGGAGCTGTCAGTAATTTGGCGGCATTCAGTGCTTTTCCCCCCCGGTGGCTCTGTTGTTGGAGTGGTCGTTGCACAAATCCATACAATACCAAAAAGAAACGGCAGCAGAGGTTATTTCCCTCATGCGGCGTTGTGCAGGCTGGCGGCCCGAGCCGAGGAGCGAGACAACAATGTGGCTAGCGGCTAGCGCAGGACATCCTCCGCACGGCTTTAGGTGCAGCTTATCACAAAAGACGGTCGGGAAGGTTTCCCGATAATAGCAGAGGGTGGGAAGGCAGGAGCGCCGGCAGAGAGGGGGGGGGGGGGGGGGTTTCATTGTAATGTGTTTTCATGGCTACCGAATGAACCTCTCTATAGACGGTGACACAAAGCTAATACCGTTAAACACACACACACACACAAACACACTCTTTCTCTCTCCCTCTCTCTCTCTCTCTCTCTCTCTCTTTCTCTCTCTCTTCTTGGAATGACACAGGAGAGAAAATTATCTGTGGCAGCAAAACAGAAAAAAATCCATTTGCGGCTGCAGCTGCAGGTGTGATGGTCAGCGCCAACGCGGAGAACCATCCTCATCCGTTTACCTAAAAGAACATTAGCTTTTCCTTGAAGTAAATACTTCAGTCCCCGCCGAGGAAATTATGATTTTTTTTTTTCCTTTATGTTCGTTTGTCTGTCTGTTTATGAGCAGGATTATAGAAAAACTACAAGATGGATTTGCATAATATTTTTACCCAGAGGTGGGTTTTGGCATATTCTAAAGGTGAACATCACCATTTTGGGGACATTGTGTCACCCTCAGCAATTCAAATAAAAAAAGAAAATCATAATAAATCATTTAGAGTAGTGATGTCATAATGCGGCCATTGCTGCTTTTGTTCCTTCCACTCCTTTGATGTTTTTTTTAGGGGGATGGAGCTTGGGGCTCGGTTTCCGACAGTCCCTTTGATATTCCTTTTAGGGTTGGGGCTGCGGCTCAGTGGGCTGAACAGAGACGCTGAAGTGGAAGGCACAGGAGACGAGAGAGTTTGTTGGTGTTGTCAGTAAAGGCTAGATTTAAAGGCTGTCAATAACTCAGACGTTAATGGCGATATCTGCATGAATTTATCCTAAACACCGTAGTGCCTTGGCGGGGGTTTGCGCTCTCTGAGTGCTTTTTCTAGCTGACATTTCGTCTTGTCTATGGAAAGCACTTAATGTCGCCATTTCACAGTAAATTTCTATGTAGAGCCCGAGCGCTAACCGTTTGTTAGAATGTCACTCTAACCATGAATTTATGCATCTGCACCCACTCGTTTCTCTCTGTGAATGGGTAAACACACTCAAGATGTCGTCATCTCATCTCAAGCTAACCTCCTATTAGCTGGGGACCAGACCTTTGGCTCATTTCATGTAACCTGAGTGACATGTTGTGTTAAACCTTTGCTGATTGTAAAGAAAGGTAAGAGAAAGGAGGATGTATCCATGCATTCCAATGTACAACTTCACTTTGTCTGTGGGTGTCTGGTTACAGCAAAGCCTAAACTCCTCTGGAATGTTTCTTTGGGGTTGATCAGCAGGTAAACACATGCCAGGACAAGGTAGAGGTAGGTAGGGGATTAAGTATGGCAGCTTGGGTTACAGCGCCCCACACCTGACAGTGAGCCGCACGAGAAAGTGAGTGGAAAATGTTTGTATTCCAGTTTACATTGGGATGGGATGGAATTTTGCATCTGATAATTTAATATGTCTTTAAAAGTGTTTAAGGTCAATAAATGGAATGGGTGTTTTTGATTGGTTCTGGATTAGGCTACTTTAAGTCCGACTAGGGTTGTCACAACCAATGGAATTTAACTGGTAATTCATTGTCATGTCTTTTGTCTTTTTTTGGTCCTAGTACTAGGGTCAGTCTTATTACAGTAATACAAAACACACCCGTAGAAGAAGAGAAGCCACGTTTTGACACGTTTATATATAAACTCATTGAAAGGCTTCAAATATAGTTAGTTTCCCCGATGGACCAGTGGCTACTCTGTCAAAGTTCAGGGAATTTGGTTGCTTGGTGGATCCATGGGCGTGTAGATTTATGGTTTCAGCAGTTGACCACCACTGTTTTACACCAAAAATTAACAAATTGCCTCATTCAATATATCAGACTCTCTTGTTTCCATTTGGATTTACACCGAAGGGTTTCAACAGTGACGTTTGCTTGAGGACTAAATGATCCACAATCCAGACATCAATTCATTTGTATGCAAAAGTTAGCGTGTGTGACATATTAACTAGCATAATCTTAATAATCCATTAGCAACTTGGAGGCGTAAAAGTCCAATTATATCTCCCCTGAAAAGCAGATGACATCACTGCCACCAGTCTAACATCAAACCGGGGAATTTGGACATTAAAATGAAATAACTGCCATCAAACGTTTTCTGTTTTTCTTTCTTTGCTGTAACACCCAGACTGCGTTTCTGCACAGGTTTATAACGGCCTCACGTATGGATTCATAAATAACCTTGTGACTGCACGGGCCTCGGTATGTGTATCTCGTTTAAGTGGCCATCAAATCCAAACTATTCGTGTCATTCTGCATCAACTTCATTTGAGAGTAACCTAAGTCTGTCTGCCAAAATTACTGCCTCTCTAAGTTTAACTGTTGCCACCTCATCTCCCGGCGGATTTGCATATGCACAGCTCCAAATATAGTTAATTGCCAAATGGGTTCATGGCGCTGTAAAAAGTAGTGGGAAACTAACACCTCGTTCTCGTAAGTGTCGATTTTTTTTGTCTGGTACCGGACCAGAACGCTCTTTGGAAGTACATATTTAAAAAAAAAAACCATGGCAACTACGGACGTTTAAACTCTCCAAATCGTCTATAAATACATCGGCGGGTGATGTGCGCCATCGTTTTCGAGCCTTACTAAATATAAACAAGTCCTATGTGTACAGAGTTATCTATAACAGCGTGATGCAATCCTCCGAAATCCCTCTGAAATCGTTCCTAAAATATACATGAAAAGGGAATGGAAAGAGATACCCGATGTTCTGTGTCGGCTGTTTGACGATGCTAGCGCAAACCTTCGTCTGTCATCCGTGAAATATCAGAACCAGGAGAAGACAAGGAGGAAGAAGAAAGGCGAAAATAGAAAGACGACGCTGGCGTCGGCCGGCGTGGAGCCATTTAAAAACCCGTCTTTATGAACATTTCTTTCCTTACATCATGGAAAAAGTGACAAAAAAACTAAAATCCTCAAAAGTTTTCTTTCAGATCCCGGCAGGTTGGAAGCAGGCAGGACCAGGAAAGTCACATTAGGGTCTAACACTCGCTCATTTCTTTTCCCACACAGCGCACCGTATTCCCCCGGGCTACGATTTGCTTTGCAAAATGCATGCATGAAATTCTTGAGACCAGCCTCCCCGCAAGAGTCTAAATAATAGATCACCAACACAGCACCCAGCCTCCGCAAAAACTTCAGCCCCCCCCCGACTGTCTGGCATCATTAGTGGGTGTGAGCGTTGAAGATAGCCAGCTGCTCGCCCAGGTGAAGGCACTCCCGGCAGTGGCCCACCCTAAAGAGAATCTATGGCACCTCTGTCGGCGCAATTCATCTCGTGCTCTTCCGCCTAAGCTTCTGTGGATGGTAAACGAACGGAGGGCAACGGCGGGATAGATGGAGACAGAGGAAGAGGAGGCTGAGAGCAAGAAGTGTGCTGGATTCATTTGCGAGTAATGGCAGAAGGGGGAAAAGACTTGTTTTTTTGGGGACTGTCTGGTCAGAACCAGAGGTGACCTAAACCATTTCCATCCTCTGATTGCCCCCCCCCCGCGCGCTTTCTCGTTCCTTATACCCCTCCCTAAATCTATTTTCACTCTCTCCTTTGTTACTCAATCTCTCTCGCCCTCTCTCTCCATGTCTGCTTCCAAATGGCCGTCATTATACCGGACATGAAAAGTCATTTTAGTTCCGCCTGGCTTCTTCAAAGTGGCTGCTATAATTGCAGATTGAGTGGGGAGAGAATGCCGGGGTTACACAGAATTTGAACATTGACTCCTCGCAGGCATTTAAATATGAAATCATAGAAGTGGGCTGACACAGATATATTTACACCTTATTGACGGTAAACAGTAGAAATTCCCGCCTTTTTCCCTACAAACGTTCCACACTTTGCTTTTTCTGAGACGCGTCTCGGCGTGGACATGTGGTTAGCCGGACGCCGTGAGGAAATTGATCCGATTACAACACGTGCCCCTTAAATAATTATAGCATCGGTTGGAGGAAACCATATAAATTAGGGAAAAAAAAATCCATAGACTATTAAACTCATACCTCATTCGTGAAATTGCTATGTGGCAACGTCACAGAACTTTTTAATGGAATTCTTTGCCAGCTCCAGTGGGATTCTGGGAAATGCAAAGGAGCAGCAAATACAAATCTCTTTTACCTTTGTTCTTAAGCGTAATTTAAGATAAAAGTGGTAGTTTTATGCTAGCATTCCCAACAATCCTGCAGCCAGAAAATTCTCTGTTCTGTCCTTTAACCCGTTAATGACCTCATCAAGATAACATAAAAACTACGGAACATTATTTCTTTGCATATTTTACTTCATTTATTCGTTTCAAATCTCAAAATATACCAAGAAATGACAAAAAGTTTGGTCAAGAATGCTTTTTAAACATATAAATGAAAATCAGACTTTGATGGAATATGAGTCACAGTTACTACCTTCGTTATAAAGTGAGTCTTTAAAAAAACTATTTTTGGTTACATAATTATGTTAACTAAGTCCTCACACTTTAAAATACAAATCTCTCTATAGCCAAGGGTAATGCCTTCCCTTTGTGTCCCGTCTGACCTGTGGTGCCCCTCAGGGCTCTATCCTCGGGCCCCTTCCTCTTTAGCATATCCCCTCTGCCCACTGAGTCACATTATAAACAGGTTAGGTCAAGTGGCACGCATTTTCCCAATAAGAAATTGTGGCTCAAAACGTGCCGATCCGAACCGTCGAGCAGGACATCAGAGGGTTAAGAGCCGTCTGTCACGGTCTTAGTGTGAGCGCCTGCTCTTATTTGGCTTGAGTGTCGATGTGGGAAACAAATTCAGGCCAGAAACAGTTTACAGTGCCTGTATGTTGGTCTTTCCCAGTTTACAAGCTAGCCACCAGTCTGAGCTGAGAGCCAGTCCCTTGCACTTATCTCCTGCAACCTTCTATTTGGCACAGCAGGTAGTGTAATTGTTCTTGGAAAGAGCCTATCGAGTGAAGGCTCCATTTTTGACTTCTCATCACAAAAAGCCTTTATCAAAACAGGCCATTTTGCCCGGCTCCAGCCAGCCTCTAACCACAGAGTGCCTCTGAGCAAAGAGTGTTTTAGCTAAGTCATTGCCTTCTGATGGAGGCTGGGGTGAGTTAGCGGGGATGGAGAGCACAGGCTGGAAAATATGCCTCCTGTACGAGACCCTCCCTGCTGGTCCACTCCCTCAACCCCCCTCCCCCCCTCAAGTCATGAAACACAATCCCCATCCGCCGACTTTAAAAGAGAAACAAATTCTCAGACTGTCATACTTTAATTGAAATGCCATCACTCCTGCGGCTGCTATTGCGGAATAATTTGATCGAGCCGTGTGACATGAATGCACAGAGCGACCGCTGCTAGCTCTTTGTTTTTGCTTCGGCCGGCTTTTATTTTTGGAGTAAATGGAAAGGGCGGGAATAAAGACGCTACCTTTTAAATACCCACATCGCATCCAGTGTATTAGTTGCAGGCTAATAGATAGCGGTTTGATGAAGGTTGATCCAAAATGGAGGTCAAGGGCAGAATTCCAAACTTGTGCCAGTGCCACTGACCCCGATACAAATCCATAGCAGCTCACTCCTCCCCCCTCTGTGTCTTCACAACTGGCTACAGGCATTTAGCCTCCATCATATCTCCCCGAAACCCAATCTGCAAGCAAAGGACAGCTGCAGCGAAGGGAAGGCAGCCCTCCTGGTTTCTGACACATTTGTAGTCCGTCTGTACACAAAGCCCGCGGGCGGAGCGTTTTACCTACAACCACGCTGAAGCATGATGGAAGTGACACGCACAAGTTAAATCCAATAAAACATGTAGCGAAATCAGGGTGAGAAAATGGAAAACTTTTTGTTACGCACTTCTTTGTTACTTCCGACAAAGAGTTTATGTTCCCCCTCCTATGTGTTTGTCTATTTGTTTGTTTGTTTATTATGTATGAATGTAAACAGGACCCAGAGGTAGATTTAGGTATATCCTAGAGTAGATTAAATGTCGGTGTCATTATGTTTGGCAGCATTTAAGATCTGATGAAATAAAACAAAAAAAAAGCACTCAGAGAGCGCAAACGTTTGTCACGGCAGTACCCAAGGTTTGTTCCTGCATATTTCTCCTTTAATGTCGGAGTTATTGCCAGCCTCTAAATCTATCAACGACTCCAACAAACCTCTCTCTAAAATACTCTGTAGCGGCTCGTCTCCTGCGCCTTCCACTTCAGTGTCTCTGTGAAGCCCACTCAGCCCCTAACTCCACCCAAATGGGAAGATCAAAGGCATCTAAGGAACTGTTGAAACTGAGCCCAAAGCTCCAACCCAACCCAAATAAAGATCAAAGGCAGGAATAGCCAAATTATGACGTCACCACTCTGAATGGTTAATTATTTTATTTTATTTCATTATAAATGTTGCAAAACACGTAATTTCACAAAAATGTCATCACCTCTAGGATATGACAAAACCTACCTCTTGATAAAATTTCATGCAAATCCGTTGTGAAGTTTTCCTGTAACCCTACTCACAGACAAACAAACAAACAAACAAACAAACCGACAAACACAAAGGAAAGAAAACATGACCTGCTTGGCGGAGGTAATAATTAGCCGTTTGGAGTAGTGATGTCACCATGTGGCTATTGCTGCTCTTGATCCTGAACTCGAGGCTCAGTTTCAAGAATTACTTTGATTCCTTTGATTATCCATTACGGTTGGAGCTGGGGGCTCAGTGGGCTGAACAGAGACGCTGAAGTGAAAGGCGCGGGAGAGGACTTGCTACAGAGCATTCAAGAGTGTTTGCTAGAGTTGTCGGTAGATTTCTGGCAATAACTCAGACTTTAAAAGAGAAATCTGCAGACGTTTATTCCTAAACCTTGGGTACCGCTGAGCCTTGGCGGGGGGGTTTGCGCTCTCTGAGCGCTTCTTCTAGTTTTCGATGAGAGGCATCAGAGGCAGAAGGGCAGAGGGGAAACATGAGAGGGAAAGCAGAACGAGAGTAAACAGGAGAGAACACGCTCGGCCACAGCCCTGCGCTCCCCTTCGCTTGCCAAATAATATTTATGCCTCGGCTTTCTGCCTTGACAGTGTGATGGACAGAGGAGGTGATTTTGCCTGGGTGTGAAAATAGGCTTCTTATTATTCCACCCCAGTGGCAACTTGAATATCAATAAAAACTGCCAGCGTTCCCTTATGTGTAAAACCAATGCCCCGTAGCGGTGGTTTTTATCAAGCAACCCACCCCTGACGCTAGTTATGCCGTACTAGAGGTTACGGCAGGAAATGCTTGCCAAGTAAATAAGTGAGTGAAGCGATTGAATAGAGGGGAAAAACACGGCGGGACTGGGGCCAAAGTGAACCAAGGGTAAAGTCATGATCACTTCATTATGCCGGAGTGCAGCTCAGCGTTGTGCGAAATCAAACTGCTTTCTCATTTGTCACAATACATCAAGCCGGACCGCGCCGAGCGGGGTTTTTTCGCAGCCGGCCGGGGGGACACCTGATGCACAAAGCGCAGGCGTCAGCTGACGGGGAAATTAAAACGGCGGGATTCTACGCTGGTGCTTCCAGCGAGCACCGGCCCTCTCTCCTTTCCCTCTCTGATATGACCTCTAGCAGTCAAACGTCACCTGCGTCCGCCTGCCTTCCTGCCTGCCAGCCAGCCGGTGGATGTTGAGGTCCACTGCTGGCACAGAACAAGCCGAGACTGAACCCGCTAGATTACAGAGGGCAGGCGGTGAAGGGGGCGATAGCTAACAGACATGCTGGCACTCCATCTCCTACGGCTCCAACACCACGGCGCCTGATAATTGTGGCCTCTGTGTTTACGTATCCATTTTTGTAAGGCAAGTGTTGATTTCTCCGTCCACACTCGTAATAGGGGGCAGCAGTCACACGCAGTCGCACGGGCAAGAACATTCACACTTCACACACAGATACACAACAAGACTTGCTTTTTTTTTCTTTTTTTTTTTCCTTTTTTTTTTTGCGGGGCCTCTTGAAATAAAAGTGACCCAGAGGTTCTCGGCTCTGCTGAGATAACCAGAGCGTGAGGTGCAAGCGTCGTACAAGAGGGCTTGGCTTGGTGCCGAAAGAGGAACTTAGATAAAGAAACGTTGATAGCTGCACTGGAAAAAAAAAAAAAAAAAATCTGTATAATTTACAGTAAAAATTCCGGCAGAATTTTACTGTAAAAGATATGGTGACAATATACAAGTCATTTCAGTCAATTATACTATAAACAGATAAAAATGAACTGTTTCAGATAAACAAGGATAGTACACTGTAAAAAATTACTGTAAAAAAAACAACTGTCAACTGTTAAGTAAAAGACGGTAAGCTTCAAAACAGTAAAGCAACGCAATCTTAACTAAATCAACAGTAAATAACTTGTGATTTATAGTCAAATTATATGGAAAACATGGAATGTTAGTGTGAAAGTACAAATGCTATGTAAAGTTTACAGAAAAATACAATTATGTTACAAGCAAGTATTTACTGTGAAAGTACTTTTGTGTCCAAATGATACATTTTTTCTGGAATGAAAACTTTACTTTAACCCTTTACTGAGAATGTACCATAATTTATTCAACAATAAGATGCTAGAAACACGGTATGAACTTGTAATGTTGATTTTCTAGGTCTTCATTTTATGTAATTAACTATGTTACTGTAAATAAGTTGACATTATATCCGTTTTGAGGGGTAGTTTACCGTAATGTCTGGTACATGTTGAGCATACTTTTTACAGTACCATCCTGTCAACCACAGCTTCCAGTATTTTACCGTAAATGATATATATATATATTCTTTTTTTACCGTGTGCCATTCAAGATGTACATTGCTAAGGATTAGCTTGAGCTTAAAGTTGAACCACATATATGTATATGTTGACATTACTGTAAATTACCATAAAAAGTTTACAGTGTACTGTAGCCTTCCATGATGTACATTGATGTATGTTAGCTTCAGCTTAACATTTAACCAATAAGATAAAAACTGCGATGACCACGTACAATTCATTACGGTACATTACGATAAAAAAACTGGAATAATATCAATTATGGTTTACAGCCTTTTTTCCGTAAATGATCATTTCTTTTTTTTTTACAGTGTGCTGCAGCCTTTCCGGATGTGCAATGACCTGGATTAGTTTAAGCTTAACATTTCCCCTAAAATACAGTAGCGAGTGAGTTTTGCAGAAGAGAAATAAAGCAATCAAAACATACATTGATGGAAAACCCCCGCTGTGCCCTATAGACGCTGTCAGGAATATGGGAAATGGTTTCACAATACGCCTCAGGCAGAGAAATACTAGAGAAAAGGGTAGACACGTAAAAAATGGCCTTATTCCCTACAAGGAACTTTCTAAGGCTTTATATCATTTTTCAATTTAATGGGTTGCATACCATGAAGCATATCCTCCAAACACACACACACACACACGCACACATAAGTTAGCAGCAGAAAAAAAGCTAAATTATCCTTTCATTTCCTCTACACTGTAATATGGATTTACTTTATCACAATTTATCTCCCCCGAAAGCGTTCCGTTATTATTGTGAGTGGCACAGAGAGAGAAAAGCTGGGATCTTTGGGAGAAGATGGCCGTGTCGGTGCTGTTTTCCATTTGCTGGCTAACTTTTTTCCCCCTCAGCGACTTTGGATGGAGGCAATTTAAGCAAGCACCACCTTCGTACGTTTCCATTTTGCCTGCGCTTTCGGAGTGCTGCTGTCGCGACAGCAAAATTGGAAATCGAACATGTGGTGACAGCATTCATTTTGCCGTGTCAAAATCGGGCAAGTGCTAATTGTTTTAGAGGGGAACTGTAAAACATGGGCGACGTGAGGGTGCTGGGGTGAGCTCCACAAGAGTACTTGCTGGCTACAAACTGGGAAATAGCTTGAGCAAATACACACGCATGCTCAAACCCCCTCCTCTTCAATAACTGCTGTCCTTTTTCTTTCTTTAACATGCAAAATACCTCCAATCCAAACACTAATGCCCTTAAATATGAATTGCAAATTAACAAATTCTTCATTTTTCGACACGCTGATGGATACCGAACCGGTTATTTCATCGCCTTTGGAGAGCAGTAAATCTATTTATGTCATTATAGTTTAAATGGGGTGTTGCTGGCAAGCAATATAAATCCCCTTGGTTATGGCATGAAGCCCCTCTCTGCTGCATTCCCCTCTCTAACTGGAGAAAATGAGTCCCCTAGTGGCCCGACTGGCGCACTGAGCACAGGTGGCAGGGAACAGCTCTACTGGAAATAAAAGGTTCACTTTCACCTGATTGACACATTTGCCTGCCTTGTCTCACTGATATTTTGGCACTTTAAAAAAAGAGAAGAGAAAAAAAAAGCACAGTCAACTTTAAAACCCCAGAGTCCAAGAAAAACAAATGTGTTCCAACAATAAGACACTCAATATGAGGGATCTCCAGAGAGTTGCAGGAGAGCACTTTGAAAATCCTTCACAACAGCATTGGCTCCACTGGCTAATAGGAACTGTAAGGAGCATGACATACAATGACAGCGCCTCAGCTTGAAATAACATGTTTGAACCGCTTTAGTGAACGTAACGGCGCGGAAAATCAACAGCAGCCTGCTCACAGACGAACATAAAGGAAATGTAGCACGTTTAATCCCAAATATGTGGTAATAACCTCGTTATTAATGCGTAATAACGCATACCATGATGACTACACTCCACCTGCGCATTCATATGTGCGCACAAACATGTGTCCGTACATCAGTCGTATGTAAGGTGTCTCTTCACGTAAGGTTACGCTTCATAACCTCAACTGCGCAAAACAAATATCGGCCCGTGCGCGCCCACCTAAAGCCGCAAACAGTCAACACGCGCAGAGAATAAAGGCAGACGGAACTGCCTCCAGCTGACATGTTTGAACTTCACGGGGTTCCGATCACACCTGAAAAAACCCTGCAGCAGCCGCCAAACTTCTTACCTTCTCAGCATTCTGCGGCCGGTGTGGAGCTCGGTCTCAGCAGAGAAGAGGAGAGGAGGAGGAGAGAGGAAGAGGAGTCTGGAGTTTGGGGTTTATTGGGAAGATGGTTTTTACATCCACTGGTGACAGCTGAGTCCTGGAAATTCAAACAACGCGGAGGAAAGAAATCCGTCTTCTTCTTTTTTTTTTCCCCCCCCCTTTGATTTTTGGCTCCTCTCCTCCGAGCTGAACGTCACCAACGCGCCGACGATCAGCGGCGATCGGACGGTGGCAGACGCGCACGTGGAGTGCGCGCTAGATGGTCTCTGCTTCTGGGTCCGTGTGTGCTGTGCTCCTTAGATCTTCATTGGATCGAGCGTGAGAGGCGAGACTGTGGTCGCGTTAGAGGAGTGCGGTGTGGTTGGGACACGCAGCCCCCTCCTCCCTCTCTCTCTCTCTCTCTCTCTCTTTCTCTCTCTCTCTGTGTCAGTCAGTCACTCGGTCTTTCCGTCTTTCTATTCGCGGAGACCTGTGCCTGGACTAAAATCCCAGGCGGAGACAAACTGGAGAGAGAGAGAGAGAGGGGGTGAGAGGTGTGCGTGTGTGAGGGGTGACGTCACTCGAGGTCCCACTTTCCCAACTCTCCTAGATCAACACCCCCCGCCCCCACTAAAGTCCACCGTAGGAATGTGCACTTGGACATGGTGGCTATTTTAGTTGGAAGATTTCTGCCGGAGAGGCGTGGGAGTGTAAGAGCGTGCGTGGGGGAGTGTTTGGGTGACTCTAAAAAAAAGTTGTTTTAAAATTGAAATTACACTGTTAAAAAAAGGAATTTTCTCACTGGTTATACTTCTTTTTTTTTTTACATAACATCAATTTTGAGATTATCAACAATTCTGTTTTTATAGTGCAGGATTCCACCACAAAAGTTTACACTGCAAAAAAGAGAATTGTTGATGAACTCAAAAAAAATGACTTCAAACTTGTAACACTCAAATTAAGTATAGGCTACTTTTAACTTGACGTAATACTCAAAAATACTTAATGTAATTCAGTGTTACGGGTCGAATCGGCTATTTTCTTTTTACAGTGCATATTAGACACCACAAGGAAAAGAAAGCTTTTCTTTTTTTTTCTTTTAAAGAAGAAATTCCAGCTGCAACCTTCCTGCTTGAAACTCAAATCCAATCACAACCATTTTTATTTTGATAACATTTATCTGATTAAGTTATGACAAACAGCCAGCTTTATGATTTTTTTAGAGTGTGTGTACAATCCAAAAAGGGAACTCTGTGAGTTGTATAGTTAAATGACTGTACTTCCAACCAATTTAATTTAAATGACAATTGTTTTTCTACTTAACCCACTTTTGCAGCTGTGACTCAAAATTAAAATTTGTTTTACCTAAAAGTTGCGTCAACATAAAGTTGACGCAAAGTTTTTCCTGTTGTTATTGCAGTATAGAATACACACATTTAAGCATTTTGTTGTATTTATGTTGCTCAGTTTAGTTAGCCACCCACTGAAAACCCTCTTTAACAAATAATGCTACAGTACATTAGCATTAGCAATATATTAGCAATTAAAATCAAAAATTTGTTAGCGCCAAAAGAGCTGATTAATTGGACCCAACCTTAGTTATGAATGAATCACGCAATCAAAACAATATATTAAATGTATCCTACAATTATTAATGTTCACCAGAATTAGCATAAGTTAAACATAAATATATAATTGTTCTTGAATTTATTTTTCCCTGTTGAGTTAGTTCTATTACCCAACACACTCACGTTGGTTTGTCATTTTTCATCTTAATTATGTTGTAATATTATATCTAACACAACTCAGGGGAGATCGTAACTAATGCTGTCTTATCAATAATTCATATTCAGGAGCAACTACAGTTTAAGAATGAATAAAAATGCGTAAGGAATTGTCCAGAAATTGCACTGACTGAAAAAGCTCGACTTTTATTTCACATTTGGACAAATTCGATCTAGAAAATTAAGGCTACCATCTGTAGGATGGATATTAATGCCAGTTAATACCTCCATGTGAGCTGGAAGCACATGTCGTAGATGACTTTTGACCTCGGCCGCATTCATATTAAGAATATTATTATTCAATGTCAGTTTTTGATCGTAGATCCGATTTGATCATTTAGATTCTTTCGCATTCATAATTATTATTGACTTCCTGTAAGCTCTATTATGAGCCCGTCGGTCTATCCCAACGGTACGGATGTAGACACGTATGTCATCTGCATCACCAAAAAAACCCCCAACAAACACCACGAGGGGACGAGTCGTAATCATGTATGAATACATGAACCCACTCCTTTGGCCGCTCTGCCAGAACTGGCTGACGATTAAAGCGCTCAACCCATATGAAAATACAAAAAAAGCCTCACGCATTCCAAACTGACTGCTCTAATTAATGTCACATGTCCATAAATGGTAATTGTACCCGATCTAGGACCACTTACGAACAGTTTGCGGTCAGACGGCTCTGAAAAAGATATGAATTGTGTCAAACTGAGTCAGAAAGTCACAGTTGAGTCACTTCAGTCCGGTACTGTGAGCGTAACCATAGTGACTGCTTCATTTCCAAGAGAAGAAGAAGAAGTTTCTGCTGCTGTATTTGAACATTAGCATTACTAGCATTAGCTGAAAGGAAATCCAATCCAATTCGCGTCTCTTCTTTTATTCTTTCACCCTGAATATTTCAGCAATGCATAACGTAATCCTCGTCTTCACCCCTCATAGCTTCATTTTTTTTTCTCCAAATCTGTTGTGGAAAATTCACCGATTTCTTTCTCTTGACCAACAAATATAAAAAAAGAAAATATCACAATTAAGTGAATTGACCTGTATTTTAATTCAATTTTTTAAAAAATGCACGAAAATTTCTGATTGAATAAAGTTTTCAATTAGTATTTGCAAAAAGCGCAGCAAAAAACATTCAAATTAAAATACTCGAAATGAAGCTGGATCAGCATTTTATTTGATTAGGTTCTCTAATAATTTACTCATAATGCAGCAGCAGCTATACTTTCACTTTTGATATCAAGTTTAAAACTACGCCGGTGTGAGTCTGAATGGTGGTCTATCTCTATGTGTCGCCCCCGTTATGAATTGGTGACTCATCCAGGGTGTGGTCCGACTCTCGACCAATGTCAGCTGGGCTAGGCTCCAGCCCCCCGTGACCCTGAGCAGGAGAAGTGGTTACGGAAAATGAGTAATGAATAACTTCAAATTCCTGAGGATTGTACCTACAGTGCACAACGTGAGTAGAGCTACTCAGTTACTTACAACCCCAGGACTTATAGAAGTGAAAGTTGACTCCTGGCAAACATGGAAACTTTGTTAGGTCCAAAACAAAATCTCCTCAAACAGCGATATATAGTAATACATATGTAGTGGTGGGAAAACTGCAAGTTATTCAATGCCGATACTCACTTAAATATACCATTTTCCGGAAACGTGAAGTTTCTGGGTCTCACTAGTAGGACATTATGCCGAAAATCTAAATATATTCCAGAAGTGGAGAGGCAGTACATAAGTAACAAGTACTTAAGTACAAAAGTCCGGGAAGATTTGTTAAAATATTTCTGAGGCTCTGGTTCTCCTTGGAATTATGGTGAAGACTGGGAACAACGGTGATCTTTCCTAGAAGAGGCCAACCTTCCAGAACTCCTTGTAGAACTTCCAGTCCTCTCAACTCAAGGACGTTCAATGTTCATTCACTCATCAGAAGACACTTGGCAAGAATGGCGTCCAATGAAGAGTGGCGTTGCCAACGCCATCGCTAACCCACCTAAGAGCATTAGGGCTAGCTCAAGTTTTGATAGAATACACCTTGATGACCCTCTGAGCTACTGGGAGAACATTCTATGGACCACTGAGTCAAAACCCAGAACATGTCCCGTTACATCTGGTGTGAACCGAACACAGTATTCGAACAAAGAGCAGCACAGCTAAGGTCCAGTATGGAGGTGGCAGCGTGGTGTAGCAACTGGGTCGGACAGTAAGTCAAAGATCCAATGCATAAGTCCATCCCAAGCCCCCAGTGGGACAAAAACTGGTACTACGATCCCTGATCCCCCCTACATTAAGTAGAATCTCTGTCCCTACATCCCTCAATCTCTTTCAAAGTGATCATGTCAAAGTCCAGAACTGCTGGACTTTAGCAGAAATCCACATTAGTGACATCAGAGACTGTTCTCCACGCATCAGAGGCATTCTGTGTTTACTCAGGTCGTTTGAAGAGCTGACAGTTCAGCATGCGATAAACATCCATCGGCCATAACATTAAAACCATCCACCTCATGGTGATCTATCCAACGTTCAGTGAGAAAGACTATCCTCTCGCACACTTTTGCCACAATAATGCTCAAACCTCTTTAATACTCATGGACTGCAGATAAAGTATTCACCTTTATCTGCCATAACAGCTCTGCGATGAATCCTGTATTCAACACCTGTCTTCCAGAACTGGTATTACCTACTTTAACAATGTGTTCTAAAGTGCCTCCTCCATGGGATCAAATCACAAAATCTTTGCAAACCATCCTCGGGCGCCCACCACCTTGTCTCCAGTTCACCTCCTTAGACCCCTTTGGTAGTTCTAACCACTGTAGACTGGGAACACCCAACAAGACCTCCAGCCATCACAACGTGGCGCCTGTCCAAGTTGCCTCAAATTTCTTCGCACTTAACAATTTCTTTTTTCCGGTTTCAACTCATCCACTTGTAGGATAAAATGTTCACTAGGTGTCTAATATATCCAGTATGCTAACAGCCGCCATTAGCTGGGTTTACATGGACAGCCTATATCCCAATAGATTCGGCAAAGACGCCTAATCGGACAGAAAACGCTGTCCTTTCCAAAAAGACAAGTCCCTTTCCGAATTCGATTTTGTTCCTTTGCAAGGAGGTAGTTTAAGTCCTTTCATGAAAGCCTCTCCGTTAGCCAGTAGCTGCATGTGAACGCTGTTTCTGAACGCTGATCTGTTTGAGCTGCATCTGCATCCGCATTTTAAATATGGCGTCTTCAAAATAGTACCGGTCTGCATCGGAGATGGATTTACTCATCGCAACTTTGAACGTAGTTGGACGGCGAGATGGACGATGGAGGATAGTTGATATTTTTCAATGTTGCCGAGGCAGAACGGAGAACTCAGATGTACAGTAATCGCAAAAGCATTACTTCTGCAAATATGGAAGTTGACCTCAAGTACTGCATCGTGTACATAACCTCGTATTTCTAATGTTTCAAAAACTGTCATTCTTTGACATTGACCAAATTAAATATGCATAATTGTTCACAAATAAATGCCTAAAATGCACAATAATGTTCCCACAACCGCTCTCAGGCGCACGGTGCTCTGATATAGGGCGACAGAAAAAATAACAGCAATGACCCGGGGAAACAGATGACTATGACCAATTGTGTTTTGTGAAAAGTTGCTCTTGTGGCAGCAGGCCAAACCGTCTGATGAACAACCTCGCCCCGCAGACACAAACATCCAGCATCTAACAGCCGTACTCTTACAGGCAGACAGACAGACAACCGCGGTCAGCAGTTCTGATTTTTCACCTGAGCCCAGACACGTCACGTATCTGACTGAATAACACTGATGGAGATTAATACCTGAAAATTATACACAGCCTCGTTTTCTGAGGGCGGAATTCAATCCCGGCGCGTCGTGTGCTTTTTTTTGTAGGCCAAAGAAAGTGTGTTGATTTTGTGATCAACACACCAGGGGAAAAAAAGGAAAAAGCGGATTGAGAAAGGCATTGTGGGAGTGACGGCCAGTCATTTCTAGAGGCCCAGTGTACTCTAAATCACAAATGACCTTTACCAGAGCTGGTATTTTGATAAATGTAGTTGTTTATCCGGAGAAAAGGCTGTTCTGCTCATGAAAACAATACGGCAATGGAAACTGTTGAAGAATAACTCCAAACTATTCATGGTTGATTTTCTAATTTTATATCCCCCATAGGCCTCAGTGTGAGGAAGAACTGCATTGATTTTTTTTTTGTAAGGTCAGTTGTGTATTTTCGGTATTAAGGGGAGCTTTATCTCCAAAAGTTTTCAGGCCATAGTTTCTCAACTGCTGGTCCACTTTAGTCCAAACTCACTGCGTGTGAATCGTCTTGAGGATATCTTCATGTTTTTCGCTCATGGTTCCGATTTTTCTGCCAAGGGGGACCGTATTTATGAAAAATGCGGTTTTTAGGGTACAACTTCCCAACCTTTAGTCCAATTTAGTCCAAAATCGGTGCATCTGATTCGACGTGAGGCAATCAATGATTCATATATTATATTTTACCCTGACAGTTGATATTTTTGACTCACTACAGGGAGAAATTTGTAACAAAAAACAAAGTTTTGTGGACATATATTTGAAACCGTTTGTCCAATTTAGTCCAAACTTGGTGCATATGAATCAACTCAAGGAGAAATATCTTGTATTTATCATACTTTACTCTAATAGTTCCTATTTTTTCCCAAGGGGGGGAGCATATTTACGAAAACTTCTGTTTTTGGGGTACAACTTCCCAACCTTTGGTCCAATTTAGTCCAAAACTTAGTTTCTTAGTGAGGCGTAAATGATATTTTACTCTGATAGTTGATATTTTACTCAATAGGGAGATTTTTTTTATAACAAACAACTTAAATTCACATTTCATTTGAGTAATCAGGGGGATTGCTTGTGTCCTTGTGCGATTGGGGGCTTTATGGGGGATATACCCTTGCTGTCGTGGACAGCAGCTCAGGTCTAGATCAGAAAAATGATTTCAGACTTCCACTCTCTCGACATCCGTCCTCGAGACACAGGTGAAAGAAGCATCTTCCTTGCTTGCATCCATGATCTTTGTATCGGATGACACCAGATTTACAATTCTGCTCTGAATCTAACCTTGTGCCTTCATATTCATCGCGCCGGATTTAGCAGTCAGAGAGCAGCACTTGTTGACAGATGGGGACGGGTCTGAGATTTATCAAGAGCCCGACTCGATGGCCTACCGTGGCTGAACTCTGTGGGTCCAAATAGGACGTGATGGCGGGTAGTCTATAAACAAACCGTCCTTCAACGAGAAGGATCCAAGAGAAAGGGAATCGGAGTGCCGGGCTGAGATGCAGCAGAAGGCGGGACCAATAAATGAATGATAAAGTCTCACTTGGCGATTCCTTTGCTTTGATGTGGAACGACGACAACACGTTGCCGTCATGTGAGCGGCGGAAACCTCCGCAGGCGTGTTTGCATCTATCCGTGAGTGCGGGGTCATACAAAGTCTCACACTGATTGACATTTATTATGTAAATGAAATGCAAATGTGAGATCAAATTTCAGTATACATTTTGCTTTGGGTGGATAATGTAAGCAAATCTTTGAAGTCGGTGTTTCCCTGAGTTCCTGCCAACGCAGTCAAGCTGTGGGGACTATCGCGGCTTTCCACGGCTAATTAGCATAGAGTTTCCTCGTTTTCCTCATTTCTTCTTTTTTTCATTTCCACAATGGAAAGTGAAATGTTAATAATACGTGTTCCGGGCGTCTCTCTCCCCAGCAGCAATCTCCAGCACATCATAGGGGATCCCGAGGTTTTCCCCGTCCAGATGGGATATATATACTCACAGTTGGAGATCTCCCAGCCTCTAAAGTGCTTCCCAGAAATCTCACTGCAGGAGGTTGAGGTTATCATCAGGACAATGAAGCCCTCCACCTGTGCCCTCGACCCCTTTCCTACAGCCCTGGTGAAAACTAACATCTCTTCCATCAGTCCC
>VRLP01003247.1:0-67878 GCA_009660295.1 Lophius piscatorius | reverse complement strand
CCCTCGTCTGTGGAATGCCCTCCCTGACCATCTGAGGGCTCCACAGACGACTGACACATTTAAAAAAGGACTTAAAACTTTCCTTTTTAGCAGAACCTATAACTTTAATTAACATTACTGCTTTTTGGTCAGGTTTTTATATAGTTATTATTTTATTTTGTATTGATGCTTTTATCTGCTTTTACTTTGTAGCACTTTGAGATTTTATCCAAATGTAAAGTGCATTATAAATTAAATGTATTATTATTTATTATTATTAAATCAGACCAACGGTTGAGACATTATGGCCGAAACATTTGGAATTTGAAAAAGTTCCCCCTAGTGTTGGAAATATACAACCAAACTTTCATTAAACCAATCCAGTTCTTGCTTGCACAAAGGTCTATGTGGGTATAAAATTTGAAAATGATCCATGAAGTAGTTTATGAGTTATCCCATTAACACAAAGGATCTATGGACATGGCGGCGGATGCAATGGCAATTCCATAATATCAACAACATTTCGGGGCTATAATTGCTGCTAACTTGCATGCAGTCAAATATCACCTGCATATTTCTATAATTGAGACATAGTGTGACAAATAAAATGTTTTTGAACGCCTCTACTGATAAAGGAGAAGAAGAATTTTAGGAGAAACGATCATACATATTTTATATCATGTCTGTTCATCAGCTGACATTCATCTGGACCCCAGGACAGCCAACCCTTGGCTGGCTCTATCAGAGGATGGGAAACAGGTATGGGATGGAGATGATGAACAGAATGTGATGAATCTACCAGAGCGTTTTGACATGGCGCCATGTGTCCTCGCCACAAAGGTAGCTTTGGGGATTTTTTTATCATGTTTGTACCAGGGGTCTTTCTCCCTGTGACTTGAGCCTCTCTTGCTATGCAGGGTTTCACCACAGGAAGGCACTACTGGGAGGTCGAGGTGGGAGACAAAACAGCGTGGGACTTGGGAGTGGCTCGGAAGTCAGTCAACAGGAAGGGTGTGGTCACACTGAGTCCAGAGGATGGATATTGGACTATTTGTTTGAGGAAGGGCAGTGAGTACCGGGCATGTGCAGGACAGGCAGAGCTGCTGTCTCTCTCCGAGAGGCCCAGAGTTGTTGGAGTGTTCTTCGATTACGAGGACGGGGTGGCGACCTTCTATAATGCAGAGGCCAAGTCGCACATCTATTCTTTCACACACAACATATTCAATGAGGACATGTTCCCAATTTTTAATCCAGATGTGAGTGACAGTGGCGGCAATAAATCACCGCTCATCATTCGCCCTGTCAGTGGACTCAATGGACGGGCGGATTTGGATGACATCACAATATGACAATATGTGTTCATTCAGTGTCTGTTAATTACGTCATGTTATTATACTTCACACAGCATCAGCACAGACTGTTTTAATTCTACAACAGTGCAACATTTGAGAAGTGAAATTAATGCACAGGGGTAAACAGATGCACTGGGGTAGTTTTTTTTAAATTATTATAATATTTTAGGAAGTGATGGAATGATTTATTCTGAAAGCAACAAATCTAGGATTATAAATCGTGTAAGTGTAACTTGACATCCATTATCTGTATCTAATTATCCTTATCAGGGTCACATACAATAAATCCTTCACCAATCACCTCATACAATTCTGAAATAATTTCAATTAAAGATTGCTTGTTTTTTGATTTAACGACAACAATAAGTATTGTGTCCTGTTTCTGACTTGCCTCATTCCGTTGATAAATTGTTGTTGTTCTGTTAAATACGCCGACTGCTCCTCCGCCGTTTCTACCTTCACTTTGCACGTGCGTTCTTATAAAGCATCACCTTAAACCCAGATCTTAGATCTCATTTCTGCAGGAAAAAACTATCCCCAGATATTACCAGATAACCACAAACGGATCTCGGACCACGACTTAGATTCTACAACCTGAGGTTTGCTAAACAGATTATCTCAGAGACGAGATTAGCCTCAAGACAGATGGAACACTGAGACGGACCTTAGGATGGAGATAAAATACGACACTATACACAGACGCTCTTCAATCACAGGGCGTAGACTGAACTTTATTCACGCGTACACACACACAAGCACACAAGGATGGTCAGCCTTCATCAGTGCAGAGATTTCCTGACCGAATCTCATCATGGGAATCTTGTGTGCAAAAGATGGAGCTACAGAGAGTGAAGGGATGAAGGAAGGGTGGAGGGATAAAGTAGGATTAAACCTGATATTCAAGAGGAAGGCGGAGTCACTCTTGAAAAGAGCAACGCTACATTTCTCCAAGAGAAGTGAACATGCTTGGCCAGCAGACAAGGGTATGTCATATATTTTGTTCTTTTATTCAGTATTGATGTCCAATTACCTTTGGAAGGGATTTCAGTGCCAACCTCTGATCTGTCAGGATGATTCTGGTGTTTATGATGTATTGTGTTCCTTAAGACTTTTCTTCATCTGAAATGTCATTACTCTGACAGTGTTGGGGATGACAGCCTCTTACATGCAGTGTGTACGGAGTAGTGAAGGAAGGGAATTATTTTATATAGAATTAATACATATAATATATATGAGTGACAGCGATCCATGTTTCTTTTTTTTTCCTTTATTTTGATGCAGTCCTAAGAGAGATAAGGTCTACATTCCCAAATCCACCTGGGTGATTGCAAGTGGACCAGAAGTGGATTTCACCATGAGTTTGAGATTTTGACATTTCAAGGGATTGGGGTTTTATGATCAGTCAAGTCTGAGAGGAGAGGCGTGATGGCACCAGTGGTCGATGAGACAGCTGAGGATCTCCCAGTCAGAGACACGGGAGTGATGAGAAGGGGACTGATGCCCACTGTTCCAGGTTTGTTTTTGTATTCTGACTCGTGTGTGGGCTTTGAATTCAATATTAGAAGTGATCTTCTAAAAACTATAAAGACATACAGGATATACCTTTCTTGATTAAATGTAATTCTAGCTGTGTTCTTAGCTTTGTATGTCACCTTCCTCTGTTTTTTTCCAGACACTCTTCGCGGCGTGAAGCCATGGAAAAAGCATAATGTCCTGAAGACAAAGGGTTGGAACTAATTACAACTCTCATTCTCTCAGACATTCAAGATTTCAAAAAAAGTACCTTTGATGCTGACATAGAAAATACCAAAACTCTCTGCTCTCCCTCTCTGTCTCCCTGGTCGACAGATCCTCAGCGCCTGTTTCGCTTTCCCAGAGAGCACCTGGAGGACCTTTGTCTCAGGCTGCAAGAGGAAAACAGCGTCCTGAGACAACACACCTGTACACAGGAGCAGAGGCTACGCAGGTAATATGTATGCACACAGAAGAAGTGACATACACCCTTAAGACTGCACCAAACATTTAGGCAGAGTTGGGCTTCTCTATACGGCACGTGTTTTTGAAATAAAAATGAAAGCCCACTAATAAGGCCTGCTCGCTTCAGGATGTCCACCAGGCTGATGCGTCTTAGTCAGGCCCATCCAGGTCCAAATGGTGTGAAGGAGAGGAACACGGAGGACACCATTCAGGAGCTGGAGACCCGTGTGGCAAAGCTGGAGAACCAGAAAGAGATGCTGCAGAACAAACTGAGCCTAGCTAAGCAGCACATTATGGACCTAGGGGGCCGAACGCCGTACAGGTTTAGTAAAGGTGTGTGTGTGTGAGAATGTGTGTGTGTGTGTGTGATTCTGTATGAGTGTTTGTGTGGGGCTGCTTCGTCCTCTTCAATGCCTGACCTTCATCCCTTTTTGTACCTTCATCGTTTCAGGTAAAAGCGTGGACTTGGAGGGGGGCGTCAGGAGGTTAGCTCAGACTGCCCCGCCCCGGTACGGCCCCACGTTAGACGACAGGACAGAAATGGAGAGACTGTAAGTACAGGAAGTGATAAAAGAACTGCTAATGGTTTCCTAAAATTAATATTATCTTTTACTCTAATCCACTCCTTCCTGGTCGACTGCCATAAATAATACAATACAGTTTGTGCTAGAGCAAATGCAACACAAATATTAAAACAAAGTAGGAGATGGAAGGAGGGATATATATATATATATATATATATATATATATATATATATATATATGTCTGAGGAATGTACAACAATATGGAGGTATCCGTGGAGATATTCACAGAAATGGAGAATGTTCGGTTGGAAAAAATTGGACTTTATTACACAGGCATGGAAATCCCACTGTGATTGTAATTATTTTGGCAAACCATTACCAGAGAAGAAACCAGTAGAAATGGATAAACGAGGCCCTGCAAGACATTTTCAAATGTAAAATGATCCTAATGAAAACCGCATATTTTGGTCTGATACTGTAAGAATGGACCACAAGAGAGAAATATTTAATGAACATACTGCTGATACCTATAAAGACTCTGGCTATCACTAGAGAAACTAACTACGAATACATGGAAGGAAATTAACAGAATGGAGAAGTAGAAGGCATTTATTTGTCATAAACTAGAACAATTCTCTACACACTCTGAACATGGTTTAAATATGTTACAACCCACAGAATGGACATTATAACTACAAATGACTAATTATACATATAAAATGTGATGAAGAAAAGGACCACTCCCTCCTTGTTTGTAGGGTTTTTTTTCTCTTTCAGTTTTTCCTTTTCTATTTTCATTCATTCTTATTTTTGTCTTTTCTTCAAATTTCTATATTACCAGATTAGAATTCCTCAGCGGGGCCCCACCACAAGACTTATGTTGGATGGACAAACAACAACATCATGCTCGTATTGTCCCGTGATAGTTTGACACTCATAATACGACTCACTGACCATGAAATCCTTCCCCTAGAATTTTGTATCACGGTGGGATCATTCCAGAAACACAAAATTTCACGAATGATGGTTTTCCTCAGGATCTAGCGCTTGAAGTTACATCAAATGTGACATCAAACTCAATCATTGGCACAGTTTGATCAGTCTTAAGTATTATTGTTTTTAGTCTCAATATAGGGAGTTTATATGTTGATCTATAGATTTAAACATCCTGTATCACCAAATCTGGAATATAATTGTAGTCCAGGCCAGAATATGATGTTCGGAATCAAATTCTCCTAGTTTTTCCTGTTGTTCTGTGGTGAGAATCCCGATCATCACCAAAATATAATGTTCCTTGGATCATATCCTACCTCTCCAAATCATTTCATCCAAATTCTAAACTTTTTGATGAAATCAAATAAACTTTCCTGCAAAGACAAACTGTAAAAACACAACCTCCAACTTGCAATATCAAATTTCTGTCGAGAAATTGTGACACAAAAGTTGATCTTTCCTGTTTCTATATTGGTACTGACTCCGTCATGCTGACGTCATCACTCTGATCGCCTCTCTCCGTCTCACCTACCCAGCAGGTCCAGTGTGGCAGAACAAGTCAGGGTTGCAGAGCTGGAGATGACGGCCCAGGCCCTCAGGGACACGCTGAGAGACAAAGAGATGGAGATCGAGGGAACTGTGAGAGACATCAGGAAGCAACATGCTGACAGACTCAGGTAGATGCAGCAGAAATAAAGCCACTAACAGAACAAACATTTATATTATTAATACTATAAAAAAAACTATTAGCAGAGGTGGCAAAATCAAACACCTTCTTTTCTTAAATAGAGTTGCAGTTACCAGAGTAACAATGAAGACTCTGGTGAAAAATGAAGTATTGATTCTTATTATGTAGTCGAGGTATCGAACCGGACTGGACTTCGTGACTTTGTTTTCAGCATGAATAACCAGTGGATAGAGAAAACAGTGGAGTCTCTTCAGTGTTTTGATTCAGTGTTGGGAGAATCATGTGATGAAGTTCTTAGATTCACAAGTTAAAAGGAGAATCAAAGTGTAAGAATGTGTGTGTGTAACTATATATTAGTGTACTAAGAAGCACATTCATCAATTACCTCATATATAGTGGGGGAATAGGAGGGGAAATTAAAAATTTAAAAATTAAGTAAGGGACAGAGGGAGAAAAAAAAGGGAAGAACTGTAAATAAGCAAAAATATATAAAATGAAATAGTTAGATAGAGTTTGTGGGAGTTGTGGGCACATCACTGGGGGGTAATGGGAGGTTACATGGGCCAAGTAGAGTGGAATTAGTGTGTCAGACAAACAGCACACATACAGCAGGCCCAGTTAAGGCTGACCTGTGGGTGGGTGCCAGCTCATGCAGAACCAGTGGATCCAACTGGAGCCGTCTCCCCACCCAATGACATAGTCGGCCTATCATCTAATCGCTGGCACTGCTAAAGCTATTGACATTACAATCATGTCTATGAAAATAATCATTTATGTTTGTCTCTCTGTCAGAATAAGTATCAGAGAGAATGTGGATGTGATCCGTCTACAAAAGCAGCTTTCAGAGAAGAACACCGCCCTGAGAGTCACCCAGGAGAAATTCACTAATCTGCAAGAGGTTAAACGACCTTAATTGTTTTCAGATCAATCATTTTTTCTTTTGTTTTTTCATGAAATGATCAAATCAGCTTCACAATAAAGGTTCAATATTTAAGGTTTCTTCTTGTGTCTCTCCATCCATCTTTCTTTCTAGTTGTACGAGAACCAGCTGACAGAGGTAAATACTTGGTTACGCAGGAAAATAAATGAATGCTTCAAACGCATACAATAACTTTGAGTGTCACCCCAGAGTCAAAGGTCACTGAAGGAAGGTCAGGGAGCCCTGCTGGAGAAAGTGGAAGGGTTGACTGAACAACTGAAGCAGGAGAGAGAGCGAGTTCTGCTGCTGGAGGAACAACTGTCCTCCTCCACCCTGTCACGGCAAACCCTGGATAAGGTGCAACATCTGCATCTGCGTGCTTCCGTCCGGTAGAAGCAGAAGTCACATTATGTGATGCTCTCTTTGTGTTATTTAATTCTTCCAGCTCCAAGAGAGGATATCAGATGTGGAGGGAGAAAGGGATCTAATAAAAGAAAACTATGACACTCTGCTAGACAGGTGAGAGAAGTCTTCTAGACTCTGCAAACCAAATGCAAAATATTATGTGATACTATGACTCTAGGACTAGGACTAACAGGAGCAGATTGCCATCCAAGAGCAACAGAATTTTGAGTTTGTCTGTTTATATTCACATTTCGGCTCTTCCAGCACTCTGTCTGTGCAGTGCAAACGTGATGAACAGGTGGACAAACATAAAGAGGTGGACCAAAAGAGAGAGAAACAGGGAGAAAACATCAGCAGAGCGGATATCCAGAGGCTGGAAGAGAGGCTGCTAACTGAGAGGGACGAGAGATGCCGGCTGGAGCTGGAGACGGAGAACCTGAGACGAGAGAGGGAGATATTAGAGGAGCAGAGGCGGCGGGAGAGAGGTGGGAATCTCAGCCTGCTGGGAGTGATGCAGTTTAATGGTTGTCAAAGATGAACTCCCCAGGGTCAATATAAAATATTTTCACTCATGTGTGTGTGTGTGTGTGTGTGTGTGTGTGTGTGTGTGTGTGTGGGTGTGTGTGTGTGTGTTTGTGTTGGTAAATTTAGAGCTTTCTGTGACGGTGAGGAACAAAGAAGAGCATCTGGAACAGGAGGTTCTTCAGTACCGAGAGCAGGTGTCGGCTCTGCAGGGCAGACTGGACTGCATCACCAAGGTCAGAGATGACAGAATATTGTGGTTCTGAGCAGGTCTTTAACACATGTGTCCTTTTCGCCTCATGTACCGACACACTATCTTTGTTCTCTCTTCCAGGAGTTTGACATGAGTATTGAAGAGCTCAGTGAAACCCTCTTGCAGATCAAGGTTCACATACTTTTACACGGGTGCTAGGACGGCTCTAAAAGACAAAATGAACTGCTTTAAAACGTTGGTAGTTTTTCTGCCCCTCTCTGCAGGCCTTTAGGATGCAGCAGGAGGGCAGGATGGCGCTGTCTTTCCTCACAGCTCAAGGGAAGATAGAAGATTCACCTCATGAACTGGCAAACATCCAGGCGACCCATGCTGAGACTGTGCTGGAATTACAAAAAACCAGAAACCTTCTACTGTTGGAGCACCAAATCAGTAAAGACCTGCAGGTAAGAACACACAAACACACATGCACACACACACACTCACACACATGCACACTCACATATCTGTCCAATACATTAACACATCACAGAATTACAATCAGCTTTAATGGGATTTTCATTTCCTTCCTAAGGAAGAGTTGAACACTGTCAAGCAGAAGATGGAAAGAGAGAGGGAGGAGGGCAGGAGAAAGATGTCGGAGAAAGACAAACTTTTATTAAAAAGAGTTCGTCAGATCAACTCTTTACAAGGTATGCACAACTGTAAACTCTGAAGAGGGGGGGAACTCCCATTATTATTCATACTCAGTTTTGAACTGCCCTCACTATTTGATTGACAGTTTCAATTTGCTCAGGAAGAAGAATTAAATAATTAAAACTCTCCATTTTCTGATTGGTTTCTAAAGCCCAGTTGAAAGAGTTAGCATACAGCCCCAGGAACTACAAACGGACTATACCTGTGCAGTACACCTGGCAGACTGGAGACGAGGAGGTGATACAGCCCATCGAGGATGACATTCCTTTTTCTCAGCTGAGGGCTGGAGAGTCACTGCTGGAGATCCACCTCAAGGTCCAAAGACCCTCAAATGTTGAACCTCGGTTTGATGTGTTTGTTTGAGCTAGACTCATATTCTGCTGCTTTTGTTTCTCCTTCAGACGGCCACTTTCACCCCAGCAGGGCTTCGGACTATGGGAAGCATCCGTCCAGAGGAGGACATTGTGACATTCTGCACCTACAGCCTCTTGGACTTCGAGCTGCACTCCACTCCTCTGGTGTCAGGCTGTCAACCAAAGTACAGCTTCACGTCCCGCTACGCCCTCTCAGCACGAGATCTTGGCAGACTGGAAGGTCAGGGGTCAAGGGTGAGAGTGGAGCTCCACCAGGCGTTAGGAGGGGTCTGGTTTGTGACACATGGAAATGGACAGATGCATCTCGAGGGTGCCTTTGAACGGAGTGGGGAGCGTGTCAGCGGACATGTCAACATTACAGGTGAGTGATAACAGGGACTGGATTTCATGCTTCCTTTCCTGCACATGTTGAGTTATTCTGGTTTATTACACATTACAATATATGTGGGAATCTCCTCTGATCTACCCAAGTGTAAAAACATGTCTCCCTCCAAGGTTCAGAGGGTGAACATGTTGGTGTGGTGGAGTTCTGCGTGTGTCTGTTTGGACCTGCAGAGCCGGTGGTTCCTGTATTAGAGAGAGGAGCTGACAGGAGAGCACCCAGGATGCCTGTGCAGCTGTCTCCGGGCTGGGAGGATGCTGTACATAAGGTCAAAGATGATTTCCGATCACATTTTGAAAATGGAAAGTCCACTGTGTAAATAATCATGACCGGAGCTGACAGTTTATACAAGTGATCGGTATGTAAGATGTTCATATCGAAGGAACAGAAAGATGTCTGACTTAGAGCCTTGTGTACTTTCTTCTACTTTCTTGAGTTTTAGCAGTATGTCGAATCGTTAAAGGCTCTTCTCAGCCAAATTAAAAACAACAAATGTCCTCTTAGGAGTTGCGTGATTATGGTGGGGGGATCCCCAATGAGCTGGTGGTCATGTTGGAACGCTGCGTGGGCCTGAACGCTCGTTGGCCTGGACTTGTTCCTGAAGCTTACCTGTCGTACAGGCTCTATGACCTGCCGCCTCACATCTCTCAGAGGGCCCAGTGCACCACGGACCCGGTGTTCAATGACACCACCAGCTACCCACTGGCTGTAACCTCTGACCTGTTGCACTACATGAGGTATGACTGGGTCCAATTCATTTTTTTAAATTCTTTTGTAGAAAATAATTTAGATTAAACATGCCTTTGCATCTTCACTCCTCTCCGCTCTTGTCCAGATCGAGCAGCTTGTGGGTTTATGTGTTTGATGAGAGTGATGACCAGGTACCGCGGGCCTATCTGGCCAAGACCCCTATCCCACTGCAAGACCTGGCTGCAGGACGTGAGATTAGAGGTGAGGAGAGAGAGAACGCAGGAGAACGTCATAAATTCAAATGGTTCACGTCTCCTGATATTTCTCTACATGCTTCAATGTCACCTTTGCTTGAAATAGTGTTAGATTTTAAGTATGAAGGTAAGACTGATCCCTCTGCATCTTCAAGAATCGAAACAACTGGACCCAAACTACCCATGCACCACTCTTCCTCTCTGTTCGGCTAGGTGACTATGTTCTGAGGGATCCAGCTGGTGGACCTCGAGGCATGGTCCGGGTGATGATTAAATGGAGGTACCCTTTCCAGCCACCAATGGACAGTATGCCGGGTCAGCATGGAGGACAGGACAAAGCAATGGAAGGTCCAGAGAGGGAGGAGAGGAGAAGAGAAAAAGCTGAAGGATCACAGAGGCCTGTAGCCAAACCCAGAATGAAGGTGATATGATTTATTCTGGAGTGCCAACCGGTTTAAAAATAACCAGCAATGCCTTGGGCAACTTTAATTTAACTTCATGCACATTTATGTCTGAAGAAAAGTGTTTAAACTGATTAAAAAAAAAATCAGTTTTATAATGTATAACGTGTTCACTGACAATTTCTCCCATTGAGCTTAACGGGACGGGAAAAAAATCCTAAATACACGTACACACAGAAATAGTGGCTATAATGATTTAATTAAAAAAAATACACATACCAAGATCAGTAGTGGGCGGCTTCATTTAGGAGGTATTTTATATCTACTGTATAGTTCTCACTGTACAGACGGAAACAGGAAACTATTCATGGATTAGAGGCTCATGCTTGTGACGGGAAAGAATGTCAGCGTTATTAGTATCCTCCAGCTGTTTAGTTAGTTTCTTGGCATCTTATCCATAGGTGGAAATGGTTTCCTTCTAGAAGGTCGATCAGAAAGAAAATATGTCCTACATGAAACTGTAAACATGTAAACAGCTAAATCTGGGGATTATCTTGAGTAACCAGGCCGTAAGTTCTTTAATTAAACAGACAATATTATATATATTTTTATCAAAAGTGTTTTTCAGTGCTTTCAGCAACATAAGCAAAGAATCATAGTCCCAATAAATTTAAGAGAAGAAAGACATATCCAGAGCGCAAATCTCCAATTCAGAGAAAAAAACGATCTAGATAGTTCAATAGAACCATGTATATTAACAGTAATAGTAATAGTAGTAATAGTAACACGTAGAGAATGTGTTTTTGATTTTGAGACAGCCTGTTCCTCTGTGGACCTCCTGTGCATCCACTTTAGAGAGATACCAAAGCAGCACATCCAAAAGTTAATTAAGAGCATAAATGTAGTTTATCATGGTGGTTGCAGCTCGATACTTATTTTATTCACTAGTATCTCTGTCGGTTTACAGTCTCAGCCTTCACCTACCAAACAGAAATCTTCCGCTGCAGCCACTCGCCAGTCCACAGACAGGAAGAGATTCACCAAGAGGCTTCCAGACCTTCACCAGCACTCACCTCATCTGACAGCTGAGCCAGGATCAATCACACCATCTCATTTGCCAACAAGGAAGTAAGCTGCATATTCATTGTTCTCTTGGAAACCTCTTAGATTTCAAATCAAGCTTAAGATTAAAAATACTCTGATTAAATGTTAATGATAAATGTTGCACCTCCACACCTTTCATGGTATGATTCAAATGTTCACCTCTACGATAAAACCCTGAAACAATATTTTAAAAGAGTTTGTAATCTCGTAAAGATCTTCTGAGGGGACGTCTTCCAGACAATCACACGCCACTCTGTCGAGGAGAAGCTCGTCCAGCGATGCCGGGACTCGAGTAGGAGCTCTCACAAACCAGACAAATCACTTCTTAGATACCAGCTGAGGACCGGTTGGACTCACGTTTAACTTCTTCTTGGCAGGACCTTCCCTCCATGAATCTGATGTCCGTGGAGCAAGACGAGGAGGAAGAAAAGGAGAGGAGTGAGTCTGGTAACATTTCCTGAACACACAATAGGCCTTAAGATCTTCTTTAGGTCTCCAATCATCCCTCTGTTGATGTTTAACATGCACCAAATTATCAGGAATAACCGGTTTGAACTTTTAACCTTCAGCTCTGCCAGATGAATATAAAATCGAGAAAATCAATTCCTCCTCGTGTTTTCTGAACACAGCTGCTGCAAATGAATCCCCAGAGTCCTCAGAGTCAAGTTCCTCACAGAGCGACATCATCATCTGTCCTCCACAACGCAAAGTCAGAAAGGTGAGAACAAATGGAAAATGTACAGTATGACGGAAAGAAGGAATAAAGATCTAAGTTTGACCTTTCCTCTTAAATGAGCTGGTCAAATATCAGAACACATAAACGGATTGATGTGTCAGTCAGATGTGGGTGTTTAACATCTGCTGTACGAAACGTCTCTGAGCTCCACTGATTCTCGCTGGGTTTCAGGGAGACAAGCTGAGAGTCGAGATCCTGTCCCTGATGTTTGATCCGTCCTCTCACGTGGCATTGGACAAGTCCATTCAGCGTGTTTATGTGGAGTATCGGCTACTGGGAGTACCAGTGGAGACGACAGAAACACCCATGTCCCTCCGCAAACCCACAAAGGGGGAAGACATTCACTACAATTTCACGCGTGGTGAGAATGATTGATGTTAGTGTAGGTTTGCTTCCAGAACAATTCAATAATAAAACGTCTTCTTGAAGCCGTTGACGATTTCTCTGTTTGTCTCTCTCAGTGATTTATGTGGACGGCTCACAGGCGGCTCCACTCAGACATTATATCTACACAATACTGGAGGGCAGTGACCCCAACCAGGGAAGGTAGTGCCATCAGTGTGTTTCTCTCATTTCTCTTACACATCGGTTTTTGTCCCTGCACACAGAGGACCACAAACTCTAACTGTGTATGTCTGCGTGCCACGACTAAAGGTTAAAGTTCACAGTCGTAAGCGAGCCAATGGACAATGACGAAGAGTGCGTCGACGTCGGACATGCTTTCCTGGACCTAAAGGAACTACTCCTCACAGGAAATGATGTCATTGACCAACAAATTGACAGTAGGTTTTGCATTTGTGCATTTATGCCTTCTTTATTTCTTACTGTCCTTTCAGTCACTGAAGAACTGTTTTATATTTTTATGTAATGTTATGTGTCTGTTTCTGTTTCCTTGAGTTGTGAGTCTGGATGAAGACCAGGAGGTGATTGGAAATCTGAAGGTGTCTCTGGAAACAGCCAAAGTTCTAACTGGAATCTATAAGGAGTTTCACCAGAAGAGTGAGACCAAAGAAGAAGACACAAATGACGACGAAGAAGAGGAAGAGAAGACAGACGAGGATGAGGAAGAGGAGGAGAAGAAAAAAGATCTGCTCAAACTCATAGATTGTGATGACGACATCAGTGACTTCTGATAAAATGGGTTTGTAGGAGACTAATGAAGAACCTTGTGTTCTTCATCAACTTCTTGTCCAACTTTCTGTCCCCCAGTTTACCCAGTACATCTTTACTGAGATATTCTCTAGATTATATCTGCTGATATAATGTAATTCTCCTACAAATTAAGTGTAATGGGGTCAAAAAAAACAACGTGTTTTAAATTTTTTTTTTTGTATGAAAGTCATTATCCTACTTCGAAAGGTCTCCCCAACCAAAGCAGGTCAAACCTTTTGTCGTATTTACTGCTCATAACTTTTCGATCCAGGAATGTTGATTGAAGGGCCTGACCAAACACAAGGAGACATTCACCACGTAGATGGTAAATGAAATAAAGAGTGTACATGTTGTACTTTGTGTTGATATCAAAATTATTGGACACATTCAAATACATGTTCACCTTCAAATACAATGATCAAAGACAATTTAACCTGAGTGTGGAGTTGTATATGGAGGGATGCATAAATGAAAGGAAGTGGACATTTAGTCAAAAATATAATTTCACAAATACAAATACAGGGTAGGCAGCATGATTTCAGACAAGAGGGACTTGAAAAGGATCCTCCGCCCCTTTATATAACCTCCACCCTGTAGCTGAGAGTGACCCTCAACTCTCGGTTGATCTAACAGGATTGGAACACAAGCTTGGATTTCTTTGCACAACATTAATTTGGGTTTAATTTAATAACTAGAATAAATTATTTGTGTGTAATCTTGTAAAGGGTGAACTAAATTAAATGGCAAAAAAAAACTGAAAACAATAATTTTGAAAAAAATCAAGAAACCTTCAAACAGGGGAGGAAGACTCGAGTGACAGAAGGACAAAGAGTAAATAAGACACAAAGGGAACAACTGAGGAGCAAAGACAGGTGATGGTAAAAAAAAAAAAAAACATGACAGGTAAGTCCAGATTTGAATAAAGAGTGGAAACAGAGAACACTTAACAAGGCCAGCGGGAGTAGGTGTGAAACATAGATCTAAAAATTTAAAACAGGAAATACTAACACACCACCCATAACTACGAACCTTCAAGATGAAATAAGTCTTTACTTTTGGCAAGACATAACTTAAAAAAGTAGGGTGCATACACCACCACAGAGCAATATGTAGAATATGACACTTATTATTATTATTATTATTATTATTACTATACTATACGATTAAATTATTATTATTTTAATTAAGAGCTTATTTACATTTTAAAAACAGTTCTGCTAATTAATAATACAGAAAAAACTTCAATTGATTGTGATTTTGACATTTGTTGCTTATAGTAAATATGAAGTCTAACATGCATTGATTCATTTTTAATGCTTTCATTTGGTTGTGTAATGTAATCTCGCGAGACTTGGATTCAAAACGCACACGAGAACTGAAATTTCCCACAGTTTTAAAACTCTCATCAATTAGTACGTATCAGGCCGTTCAAAACAATCTGGAAAAGGAAAGGAGTTTATTTTACGGCTTGAAATAAATAAATCAACCTACATAAAGCTTTCCTTGTTTAAATCGTCAGATAAGTTTAAAAGCACGACTTTTGTTCCTGGAATTAAATTTAGAGGTGATGATGTGCTGAAGGTGAAAACATCCAGGATAAACAGAACACAGCCAGGATTGGATGATAGCTGGTGTCAGAGTTGTTTTAACAAAACTACAACTGCCCAATAAAGTCGACAATGGTAAGTATATTTTAACTTGTATTAATTAAAGTCAAAGTTTGAACCAGATTATTAGTCAAAGGCTATTTTGATCAGCCAATCTTCCTTTTAGCATAATTTCTTAGCTACCAATACTAGCTTCATGCTAACAACTGCAATATCTTAACACAGTATGCCATGTGTAAATATGTTTTTCTGCCACAGTGTTTTAATTACTTATATGCATCAGAACTGTTTGTATTTAACAGAGGGAGGTGATGCATTGTGTGAGCCATGATCAGGCCACCCAGCTGCTCCATAACAAGTTCATAGTGGTGCTGGGAGACTCCAGTAAGTATTCATAGGAAATACTTTTGTCTGATGCTTATTTATCTAAAAAAAATTAAGTAATTTCACTTGATTGTTTTCTGATTGAATTTTGACTTGGCTGTCAATCCAAGGGAAACTTTCCACACTGGTTCTGTTTGCCATTTAGTTCCTGCTGTATATTCCATCAGACAAGACAAATCTGTAAACTGCCAAGTTTTAATGTTGATGTCTTCATCTCATCCTCAGTTCAGCGGTCAGTTTACAAGGATCTTGTTCTGCTGTTGCAGAAGGAGAAATATCTGACCGCAGCACAACTCAAGAGCAAAGTAAGTCATTGTTTCCACGTTGGCATACAGATGACAAGAAGGTGAAACTTATTTTTGTTCAAAGTTAAGATGCGATTTCAACACTTTTAATGTCACAGCATGGCTAAACCTAACTTTGAGTATGTTGTCATTATTAGTGGACTTGTTTTCCGTGGGTCTTATAGGAAGATGTTTAAAGAAGTGATGTCATGACATTGGGCATTACTAGAGGCCACATAATATGATGTTATCATGATATTTAAATTCTGATATGATATTATAGTGCTTTTGAAAATGTTTTGCGATACGCTGTTTGTTGTGACAACATATTTTGCATTGTATTCGGATGTATTGCAAATCATGCCCTTAAAGGAGAATTTTTTCATCTTTCTTTTAACAATATAAGTTGAAAATATCAAGTATTTTCATCTCAAATCAGTCAAATATATTTGTGCAATCTGTATCAACAAGCAGAGAGAACTACTAGCACTGTCATAAAAACATATAACATAAATGTTACCGCACATGAAAAACAATGTTTGTTTTGCGGTCTAATCCAACACGACTAAGGCAAACACCTATGGATTAATTTAGTCTTACTTGGGTTTGGAAGAATGTAACATGCACAAAAAAGGTAAGCAGCCAATTCAGCCGCTGGGAAATAGCCGCTTTTGTTTTGGAGGACATGACATTCCGCAGACCTCGGTGACATAATAAACTATCATACTTCCCTGTAGAGCTGGTTAGGTCAGAGTCACATACTTTGATTCCTCGTGAGCAGAAGAATCTCCCTCACTTTCCACTGTGTTTTATCTTTATTGCACATGAACTAGGTGATGGACTATGTTGTTTTCTTTGCGCTCTGAATTGGGAGGGAACTTTATCAAGTTAAGTCTGTACAGTGTTTGTTGGTTTATTTCAACCAACTCTGGGATTTTTTGTTGTTGTTTTTTTTGCAGTATTCAAAGAGAGTTTTTGCTTTTATATGACACTCTTTGTACACCTGTATGTGATTTTGTTGCTTTGTATTTCTCCATGTGGTTAGCTTGTGTTTCCTCCATCCCTCTGTGAGACCCCCCTGTTGTCCTTACACTCTTATCTGTCTCCCTCAGGGGGAGATGAGCTTTGAACAAGACTGCCTAGTGGAGGGAGGCTGTCTGTCTCAAATGCACAATGGAACAGACTACAGAGAGGTCCGACAGTTTCAGTCCGCGCACCACCTGGTCCGCTTCTACTTTTTGACCCGTATCTACTCAAAGTACATGCTGAGCATCCTAGAAGACTTTCGCCACGGCCTCAAACCGGATGTTGTCATTGTCAACTCATGCGTTTGGGATATCTCAAGGTGAAGTCATTCAGATGTTAATTTTGAAGATGTACACATAATGATTTATGGTTAATTGATATTTCATCTGCGTCATGTTGGGTTTTGCAGATACTTTTCCAACTGGATGGAGGACTACAAGGTGAACCTATTAAAGTTCTTTGCTGAGCTGACTGAGACTTTGCCTAAGGAGAGCCTGGTCATATGGAACCTCACTCTGCCCTTAGGCGAGAGGATGAGGGGTGGATTCCTGGTGCCTGAGGTACGTCATCTTTAATCGTACGCATTATGGCCAGACATGGATCTTTGGAACAGATCGGTAAGATGGACTACAAACCACCATAAAATATTTTTTCTCAATCTTTCGTTCTAGGAAGTTTTGACGTGTTTAACAACTATGGTGGTGTTTTTTCATTCAACCCACAGTAACTCTTACCTCATTGGACATGTCGCTACCCCATCAGATTTGTCTGTACTGTCAGCAGGACTGCCCCTAAGGAGCTGAAAGACTCGACTGAGTATTTGGGCCACATTGAATATTGAAAAATCTAAGAAAGCCAAAATAAGATTTTAATTTTACAAGAAAAAAGGTCAATTTAATGAGAAAAGGTCAGAGTTTTAAGACTGTGAGAGGGCATCTTGGCAGATTGAGGTTCAGGCAACTGCTGTTTCTGGCGTTGTGCTGTGCCCCATACATACACACACACGCACACACACATACACCCAGCCTCTGATACACATCACTGTGCTTAGGATTACTTAAGCATCTCTGTTTGTAGTATAAGCCTCCATCGACATTATGTGACAACTAAATCTCAGTATCAGCCATTAATTCCTACGCTGAGCGGTCCATTTGTAAGGTGTTAGAACCTCCACCAGCTGGACTGTTGCCTTCTTGAACACTGTGTGCTGCAGTTCTACTCCTTCACTCCTTCTCCTTCTCATGTTTCTGAAGCAGCCAACAGAGGCACTCTAGTTGTCTCCTACTACCAGCATCTCCTGCTCCACTAGAGACTGATCCAGTATTTGACACAGCCATTTCAAAGTCCTGAATTATGAGGTGTTTATGAGCCAAAAGATTTAATATTTCTTTAGTTGTCAAACTTTTATTAGAATAGAGCTTGACAAGATGATCCATGTTCCTCATTTGAGAATATTTTGATATTTTCCCTCTAATGCATAACATAAAATTACAACCTTTTCTCATTATTACGCCTTTATACTCATTATACATTATACAAATTAAATGTATTATTATTATTATTATAATTACCATTTTTTAATTTTTTTTTCTTTGTGGCCCCAATACTTGTGACTTTATCGTAGAACTGAGGACAAACAATAAATCGATAGACTAGAATTGGTGCATTGTAAAAAAAAAAGAGAAAAAAAAGGGTTTCATATATATTGGTAAATATTCCTTTAAATAAGCAAAACGGAAAATGTTCTTCAAGATTTTTGAAAACCAGTAAAGAATATCTAAACTTAAAGAACTAGGGCGTTAGGACTGTGTGTGTACATCTAAAATGGCGAGAGGCCCGGAAAGATTTGTGTGATGAGAAAAATTGTAAAGACCTTGGACATTAAAGAAAAATAAAAGAAAGGTAGTATAGTAGAAGTAGTTTCTAGTTTTTTCTTTCATAATTGCTTAATTTCCCCCAGATTCCAAAGATGAGACTTTTCTCCCTTCGTCTCTTCAGATTGAGCAAAAGGCTTCCCAGATGCATCACGACGTGATTGAGGCCAACTTCTACAGTGCCACTCTGGCTGACTCTCATGGGATGGACGTGTTGGACCTCCACTTCCAGTTCCGCTTCTCTTTGCACCATCGCACTAAAGATGGAGTCCACTGGAACGCGCTGGCTCATCGCAGGATAACCTCTTTGCTGCTTCAGCACAGCGCTCAGGCCTGGGGTGTCGTCATGTCCTGTCCATTGAAGACTGTTGGTGAGGAGGAGGACTCTCCCGTCCTTTCCAACCCATCCTACACATACAATCCTCATTTCAGAGGCCTGGCTTTGGGTAGGGTAGGAAGGTAAAGTATTAACAGTCAGTTCCATGTTTTCATGCAGGCTTTCAGGAGCCCATAAGGAGCTGGTGTTTGCAAATGGTAAATTGCAAATTATCCACATTACATAGTTGTACTTTTGGTCATTTGAATTTAATGCCAATTTAAATTTCTGTAGTTTGCATGGAAACTTGTTTTAGGTGACTCGTGTTGTTGAATCTTCTTTTTTTTTAAGCTTCGATGGAAAGATGGTATTGTGGTGACTCTCCAACAGCATATATCCAAAACAAACCTGCTCTTGCCTCACCATATATGTGGTGATGAATATATGTGTGTGTGTATATATATATAAATATACATAGTGATAAACACAGTGTATATGTTATATAGGGATAAACATATAGTGACATAGTGTACTTTATATTTGAAGGCGTGGGGGTTTAAGTCATCCTCAGATTCATCCTGTTTGATTAAATGAGGATGACATGAGTTTGTTCTCTTTAGAGTATCCTGGGGCGACTGATCAGCAGCCAACCCATGGATATGCTCTCAGACATGCAGGTAAGACATCAGATAATGATGATGTGTTACTGAGCATTATTTTAATTGTTGGCTCAAATAAATGTGTGGATGGAGTGTATTACTAGTTTTTGCTACCATTTCAGTAATTCACCTCTATTAACGTTTTATCGATGTTAGAAATATGTGTTGTATCAGTAACGGCCAATGTTTCCGATAAATAAGATTCTTTAGCATTTAGGTTTACTTAAAATGAAATGGATATAATCTGAAAAGACAATATTTTCAGTTTACACCTCAATATTGATCTAGACCGCTCATTTCTATTACTTCACACTCTCCCTTTACTCATTGGTGCCATGCTGCTTCTTCATGACTGCGTTATGAAGGGAGTTTCTCTAACCACCAATACCTGCCTCCTAACAACTATGCTTCCAACTTTGGTAAGTTAAACTTATAAACCTTCAGGTGGTTCTTCTGGTTTTCAAGCTCTATATGTGTGATTTTGGAATAAAACACTTTTTCTTTGCCATTTTTGCGATCTGGGGATATTTATCAATCGGAATTAGCGGCCAGGCGGACAGTTCAGCACCATTTCAGACCAGCCATTCCACCTCTGCATTACCCATCAGTCCACAGTGTAGACATGGAACATGTGCAAAAACTGGTATAAAGGTGGAAGAGTGACCAAATACATGGTTGTTTTTTATCTTCAGACCAGGACCTGGTCACTGATGTGGATTAAGACTAGGTTGCCTGTGGGTCTTCTGATCCAGTCGTTGAATATCTCTATTAACATGCTCCGTATGATCTGCAGGTGTCAACGACTGGCCTGCCCACCATTACGAGCCCTACAAGCATCATCATCATCAGTATGTGATGAGGAGCCGTCACACCAGACACAACTATGCGCCGTATAGCCCTCACCGACCCAGGCAGTATGTGCGTCGTGTCCACTACTACTGATCTAGATGTTTTACATCCAGTCCAGCCTCATCTGCAGGAAGGAAAAAAAACTACGTAGTTCACACAGATATTTAATTCGGTGGACATTATGATATTGTTCTTATGATTGTAGTGTATGTTGTAAATGTTTCCTGTTTGTTCTTTGGTTATAAGATAGATTTAACTTTTTCTTTCCTTTTTAAAAAGCCTTTCTGGTTTTGCACTTTAATGAGTCAGGAATTGTGTTCTATTAAAGTTGATGTAAAGATTTCAGAAGTGAAACTGATTTGACTTATTCTGAATGACTATAGTCCTAAATTATTGTTGATTTACATTTATGAACTGGTCTTGGATCTTCGTACTGGACTAAACTCTGAGGCACCTTTTTCTGTCAGGTCTAAACGACCGGTGTCACGTGCGCACGTAGCGCCTCCCTCATTGATAAGGTAACTTAATGAAAACAGTTATAATCCCAACAATAATCTTCATTTTGCAACTGCAGTTCCGTAGATCCTATCACTTACAAACCATAAACAACACAAACAAAATCAATCATGCTCACAGGAGAAACTGCGGGTCTGCAGCAGCACAGCGCCCCCTACCTTCCTCTGATGGAACTGTGCTCCCGGGTTTACCGCCATGCTTCCCGCAGAAGGTGTCAAAACTGACATTCTTGACATTGAAACTTTTATTAGTTGACTACAATTTGAAATGATACACAGAAGACTATTACAAAAAAAAAAAAAAAAGTTACTTGTCGACGGCGCTCCGTTTCCAAAGAGCCGGTAAAACTAGTGCATTAAAACAGATTAATTGATGCCTTCATAATGGGAGATTGACTTTGTCCAGAAGCATATCAGATGACAACAAAATAGTGGCATGTATTTTTAGAGCTGTTAAAGTTATGTAGATATTGGATGTGAAAACACAAAAGCTCTAAAAAGTGAAGAATGAAGAAATAATAAAGTGGGGGCTGGAATGAGAATAAACAAAAGCTCTTCTCGTCAGTCGTGGCGATGAGCCGATGGGGTGCAGATCTAGGCCATGAGGAGGTGGTGCACCTTCTGCAGCTGCTGCTGAGACAGAACAAGGCGGTGGACTTGTTCCTGTCCAGGGATGCACGGAATGGCAACGCGGCCTACAAACACGGTTCCTCCCTGCTTCTCTTCCTTGGCCTAGGAAACAAACACATGATGCAATTATTGAAATCTTATTAGAAACAAGAAACCCAGCATCCATCCAGTCCAGTGAAGGTTTACCTTAATGAAGGAGGAGACGGGGAAGGTGGCAAAGTCAGAGGAGGCCTTTGCTCCGGGCTGATAGGAGACCACATGTTCAGCTACTTCTCCCTGAAACACAAACATATTTGGTTTTGTCTGCCTGTCTGCTTCAGGACACGGTGGGGGGAGGAGATGTGATTCTGAAGCACACCTTGAGTTTGTCAAGAGCATCACTGAGGCTCTGCAGTCGAGCCGTTTGCTCCAGCAGCTGAGCACTGGCACTAACTGGAAGAAAGACACAACATGAAGCAGGTCCGTAAGCAGTTGATGTCATTAGTAAGCTCAAACCTTGAGGAAACCCACCTGCTGTCTTCCCGGTGACATCGACCACTTTGACCTCTGCACTCAGCTTGAGTAGGGTTGCTAGTAGTTGGTCAGTCCTTCGATAGATGCCTGTGTTAAGTCCACCTGGGGGTGTAGTGCTTACTTTGGACACTTTTGGTAATTTGGGAGGGCAGAGTGGAGGCAGGGAGGCCAGCTGGGCTCTTATCTTCTCTGCCTGAGAGGAAAATTTTGTCCAAATCAATATGACCAGGATTTAAATAGCTAGCATACAACTAAAATATAACAATCTCACTGAGATTGGTGTACCTTGAGTCTGTTGTTTTCATTCTTAAGATGTTTAATGCCCAGTCGCTGAGCTTCAACCTGCTGCCTGAGGAGAGGAGAGTCCACCACCTGGAGTGGTCCTCCCAGGGATGGAGGCAAACCTGCTGCAGACAGTGGAGGACGGTGAGTGATGTTATTTTGTCTAGTGCCAAAATCTGAAGAAAGCTGCGAGAATGGAGTAATGCTACTAAAACTAACAAACACTCTGAAATGATATGCTCCTGTTTGATTAGATTTATTTCTGTTCCATTTTAAATTTATACCATTACCACTTAATTCTTGTTTTTTGGGCTTTTATCCAAAGTTAAGACCTTTTTATTATCCTTCAATGATTTTGAAAGACTTAAACGTGATCACATCACGTTTATGTGATGTGATCAATAAACGTGATTTTATTTTGTTTTAAATCTCTGAATGAGTTGGCCCAACCTTGATTTCCAGAACTCCTATAAACATATTCCCCCTCGAGGTCACTGAGGTCTGCTGACCAACTGTCTCTCTTCATCCATCAGACAAAGCTGAGGTTCAGGGTCCAACAAGCTTTTGTCTACTGCCACCTCAAAACTTTAGAATGGGGTGACCCTTGTGTCAGGTCGGCACCCACAATGCCTGTTTTTAAATCCTGCCTTAAGGATTTAAAAACAGGCATTGTTTTTAAATCCTTAAAACTCATTTTGATTACTTGGCGTTTGAAAAAAGGTTGAGAGTCGTACATGTGTTTCTTTGATGATGTGATGTGATGTTTTTGATCTTTAATGTAACCTTTGTCTTTTTATTTTGTGACGATGCCTTTTATTTACCGAACAGCACTTTGGTGTTGTTTTCAAATGAGCTTGTAAATAAAGTTGAGTTAAGAGTTCAGTGAATTTTATGAATCGTACCTCTAGTTGCCCTCAAATATAAAGTATAAAACAAAATAAATGACCAGACAGTACTTCACCTCCTGCAGATCCCTGAACAATGGAGGATATTCCAGTAGCCGGTGGGCCTCGCGATATCAGGCCTTCAATGGTCATCTTCGACTGATTATTGATACGCTGTTTTAGCTCCGCCTTCTCTGCCTCAAGTTGGTCGATATCAGCCTGCAGAGCATCCATCGTCTCCTCAAACTCCCTGATGATGAAGAGGAAGGAAGGTGAGGGAAACAAGAACAGAGGGAAAAAAATGCTATATTTGCCTCTTTATTGTTCTTACTTTGCTTTCTTCTTTAGCAGAGCGAGGTTCTCATCCAGTTTGGTCTGAATCTTCTCCACCCGTTCATCTGCATCTTTGGTTGAGGTGTCCAGCTTCTTCTCCAGCAGGCTGAGGCGGACACTGGCTTCACTCAACTCCTCACCCTAGAGGAAGAGAGCCACATTAAATTATACCTGCTCTGATTGTTTTAATTTAAGAGTGGCTGACATCACATCATAGAAAAAGGTTACATGGGTTTCTGTGTGTGTGCTTGGGGGGTTTTCACCTTGATCTTGAGTGACTTCTTGAGCTCCTTGATAACAGTCTCTCTGTCCTCCAGCTTCACTCCTAGGCCCTCAGCATCAGTCATCTCGGCCCTGACGGTAGATGCTCTAATCTCCACCGGTGGAGTCTGTGGTCCCAGAGGAAATGATCATAAAGTAAATACAGGCGTAGGAGAGGAGTGCTGAAATGGTAGAAATATGTGAAAACTTAGGAATACAAACACCTTGCCCTGAGGTTTGTCAGAGTCGTATTCTCCTTCCTGCATGGCTGTGGCCATCTTGTTCATGGTGGTAATGATGGAGCCACAAGACTGACGCAGACACTCTGGGCCATTCAGTTCATGAGAACCATACATCTTGGAGAGAAGAGGGCAGATTTAAATGGTAATGGACTGTACTTATACAGCGCTTTTCTAATCTGCTCCACCACTCAAAGCACTTTTCAATGCAAGCCAGCATTCACACAAACATTTACAGTGATGACCGAGGCTTGCATCTAATCATGCACAAACCAATGTAACAGCCGTTAGGAGCAACTTAGGGTTCCGTATACACTTGACATCTGGACTGCAGGGCCGGGGATCGAACCACCGACCTTCAGTTAAGTGGACGACTTTTGGTGGTAAATACTTTTTTATGCGGGTGTTTTAGGTATCACGTAATCTTTTTGCCTTCATGGCGAATTAATTCATCATTTGTTTTAAACTTGCCGGAAGTGGTTACTAAAATTACATTTCTTTATATAAAATTTTGTTTGAAGGCGTGACACATTTATTGACACAAAATCAGCAGTGGGGTCCCATACTTTTTCACGGCAGCGTACCTGCTCCACAGCCTTGCAGACAATATCCTCCAGTTTGAGAGCGTTGAGCCCCTCCTGTTCTGCCAGTGGAGCAATCATCTGAGCTCCAGCTGCCGCCACCTCCTGAAGAACAGCCACCACACGGGTCTGCTGGCGCCTGCACTCTGTCAGCATCTCCGACACCTCAGGACGAGACATGACATTTAAGACAAAAATATTCCTCATTGTATATCCATTAGACAGTAAGACAGTATGTCATTAGATCTTGGTTGTTTATACAGTTTTATCTGTATCCCAAACCTGTGGTCCAAAATTGAGAGTAGCAGGAACTCCAACCACATCGGTTCCAGGCATGCGGCGGCGGATCTTCTTACAAAATTGTCTGATATCGGAGCAGGAGGTATCCAGGTCCTTCAGAAGAACAGCAAGTCCAGAGCTCTCCTGACGTGGAGCCAGGAACGCCCGCAGACGAACCACTTCCACTCCCATGCAGTCCAGAGCACTCTGGGTAAACTGGAGGTGATGGGACAGCATGGATGAAGTCAGCGAACCATTACTATTATTCTCATGCCGGTTTGACTTTTCTTGCAGCATTTGATTTTTTTTTCTTCTTTAAAGAAAAGAATAGTATTCCATTAAAATGATTACTTGTCTTTTTTTAAATATAGACTGACCGTAAACGTTTCCAACTTATGAGATCAAAAGCAGCGCCAACTATACTCGCACGCTATGGTTCTGTCACATTGTTCTTATTGTGTAAGTGTCTGGGGCCATACAAACAAACTTAAATATAATAGATCAGAAACCCATCTATTGTATTTTTGTGTGTTGTGTTATGTGTTTTGAAGTCTTATAATATTGTCAGTTTTATTCAGCAAAGGTCTTATCAGGGACAAGGACTGCAAACAGTCTGTGGCAATATGACCTACATATATTGCATTGGTGGATAATAGCGGTGACAATGCCTACTTGTATCTTCCTTGTCAATTAAACTAATAAATAGAAGAAAAGAAATGTAAAATATTTCTAGGACGTTAACCTTCACACTGGCAAAAAAAATTACCTACTAGAATTCAAAATTCTGTTATATCTGCTTGGAATATGACGGTAAAAAGTATTGTCAGAGTACCTTAATATGGTCGGCCAGCTGCACGGTGCAGTCTTCAGTGTGATCAGCCAGATGAACGCTGTAGAGTTGCTGGAGGACAAAACACCCATAAGAAATATTATATTCAAAGTCCTTTCAACATCTATTTCACAGTTGTTTAGTTTATGAAATATGCATACCATAAAATTTGATCTTAAGAATACAAAATACTTTCCGTTTTTGCTTGACTTTGAATCGTGTCATGTTTATTTCAGTGTTTGGACAGAACTGTGGTTCGATATAAGCCCAGCCTTTTTTTTAATACCTGATAGTACTTGATGGCCTTCGTCAGAGGTTCCACCTGAACAGTCTCGTCCAGCTGATCTTTATGCAGCAGATCGATGAAATAATCCAAAGAACGCTCGTGGAAGCTCATTTCAGAGTAGAGTGTACCCATGCGCTTAAAAACCTCCACGCCACAGCTGTTCAGAGCCCTTGAGCCAGAGCAGGGAAGAGAGAAATTATCAGATTATGTCCCGCATCTACTTTTGCAAAAACACAGAAGAGTATTTTGAAGAAAACTTGGACTATTTTAGGTCTCTGAGCAAATTTTATTCATGAAACATGAGAGACTAAGTTGCGAAGCTTACTGTTCATATTTGTGCAAAGTGGCCTGCAGCAGACACAGGGAGTAGACCAGTCCTGAGGCAAAGCTGCGCTGCTCTCCTTGAGGACCTCTGAGTCCTAACCCAACGTCCAAGTTCCCATTCAAATCAAACTTCTCCTGAGCCTGTTTACTGATCAGCTCAGCCTATCAGGTAAATGACACACACAAAGTCGGATTCATTAGAGAAATAATACAAAACATGTTAGAGTGAAGTTCACATGAAGTTAATGGACCAAGACACGGTTTCATACCTTGCAGATAAGCCTGGGGATAAGCAGAAGGACCAGAATACAGTCATGATCTCCGCCGTGACGGAGGAAGGAGTCAGGCATGAAGGACGTGAGGAGGGAAACCTGTCTGTTTGACTGAGCCACTTCCATTTTTCTCAGCTCCATCTCTATGGCCTACAACACAGATTAAAGGTGTCAAGCATGCTCGACTCCCCGGATTCATCATTACTGACACTGAGCTGAAACTTTCCCACCTTGGCATAAGCCTTGGTCTCTGCAAACTTGATCTTGAAGTCAAATAGCTCCGCAGGAGGCTGCTGAACTTGTTCTGTGTTTGTATTCTGCTGGTTGATGAGCTCCCTGTTTGCCTCCTGTTGTTCAGGCACATAAAGTCACAAAATGTTGTTCAGATGCATCTTCACTCAGCATAGATGACGTACTTATTATTTCTCATTCACCCACCTGTAGCCTGGCGGTCAGATCTCTGTATTTGTTAATGGTCTGCTGGTAATCAGCAGTAGTCTCCTGGGCAGCCTCCACCTTTTTCTCAGCCTCTCTGACCTTGGCACCGCTCAGGTCCACCTGCTCCCTCAGCTCCATTTCCGTCTCGCGAGCATTCTCCTGGAGCTCATCGTTCATCTCATTGATAGCCTCCTGTTGTTTACAAGAAAGTTGCAGGTCATTTCCAATTCAGATCACAATCATGTTTGTCATTAAGTAAATGTATGCAAAAAGGTTTCAACAGATTTGCCAAACGAGAGATTTAATTCAAATTTCTGCTTCAATTGTGCTAATAATGAAGATAACATTCGTAAATACAGCTGAACTGACCAGATCAGTGACTGTTTCCCTCAGCTCTCTGACTTTCTCCTCCAGGTCTAGGTTCCTCTCTGTCAGAGTCTCCACCATCTCTTCTGACCCCAGGGCAGCATCCACCTGGGACAAGCACACAGACACAAAATCATACACAAGTCAGCCATAACAGAAAAACCACCTACCTAATATTGTTTAGGTCCATCTTTTGCAGCCAAAACAGCTCTGCAAAGTACTGTGTTCAATACCTTTCTACCATGGGCAAGATGGGCTAACCTTCACAGGCAAATGGGGAACGCTTTGCACCATTGACCCTATTGCTGGTTAAGCAGACATGACTTAAAAAATCTTGAGTAATAGATAAAGATAAATCTATAGTTATTAATTAAACTAACTGCTATTTAGTTTTTGCTATAGACAATGTTAGTGTTCTGGGGACAAACACATGCATCTTTATTTGTCCTATGATCTGTGAACATGGTGTCGACATCATGCTGAGGGTGTTGCAGCTAATTAGCTTCTCACATTTGTTGCATTTAGCCTTGTCGCTCTTTTCTTATTTAAAGTTAAGTCATATTTGTGACTGCTTTTGGGGATCATTCTTTTCCTTCTTTCACATTGTGATGTTAGCCATGCATGCTAACTTGTAAACAGAACATCCATACCATTATACCAACATTCATTATATTGTGTAGGGTCCTTCTGCCCCCCGAATAGCTCTGTAATGATTGTGTGTTTTAACAATATTCTATCCGATCCAGCCTTAACCTTTTCTACAATTAATGCTACAGTAGCTCTTTTGTTGGATCAGACAACACAGGCTGATCTTCACCCCCCACGTGTATCAATAAGTTTAAGGCTTCCATGGCCACATTCACACTGCAGGAAGAATGTGGCCCAGGTCTGATTTTTGGCTCAAGTGTATTTTTCATGGCAATGTGAAAGGTCAACCTTTCTGAAATGCAACCTCGGTCTGAAACATCAGATCAGAATTCATGCAACTTTGACGTCATCTTCTGTCGATAATCATCACAAACTGCGCTGGCGAGAGTCGCTTTTCAATAATTTTTTCTAACACGTTACAAACAAGAAGGTTTCATAGGTATTGTTCTTATAGTGCATGAGGGTAATTTTTTCCCCCTTGAACTTTTCATACTGGAGTCTGATATACGCCCTATTTTAAAGGTAATGTGAACAGCTTCACAAAAGACATCTGATCTAAGAAAAAAACAGAATTGAGCTATATGACTGGCAGTATGAATGTAGCCCATAACCCTGTTGCTGGTTCACTAGTTGTCCTTCTATAAACTTGCTCTTTTGGAGATGCTCTGGCCAGTTCACTAGCCATCAGTTTGGCTGTGAAAACGTTTCTCAGATCAGTTACCCATTCCTCCTACTTCCAACACATCACCTTCACAGACCAAATGCTCCCTTTCTGTTTAATATATCCAACTCACTGACAGATGCCATTGTAACGACTTCACCTGTCCGTCGTAATAACGTTATGGGTGATTGGTGTATATCTACAGTTAAACTGAAACCCTTTGTTTCTTTCAAATAATCATAAATGGAAAGCTCAGCCTGAATATTTTCTGATAGTAGGTTTGACACAAGCATGTCCTTCGGAAAGAAGCATCAGACTTCACCTGCTCCTTCAGCTCATCGATAGTGGCTTCTGCCTGCTTGACCTCATCCTGCATTTTTTCTTTCTGAGTCCGCAGACTCTCAAGTTCAGAGTTCTTCTTCTCCATCTGCTTCTGCAGTTTCACATGCTCCTGCTTCTCTGAAGAAGACAGGTCCCGCATCCTAAGGAGAAAAAAATTACCAGAGTAAGATTTACTTCATTCAGCTAAAACGTCCCGACGCAAGTATTTTCCTAATAAAACCCTCTTTGGGAATTGAGTCTTTTTTAAATTTGATTTTCTTTATAATTTGAGCATACAGGCTTTTTGAGGTTTGACTGACCGAACCAACGCCTCCTTCAGTCGACTATTCTGCTCCTCAAGCTGTTTCACATGGTAACTGGAGGCGGCTCCATCAGAGCCTGCCAGAGAAAAAGAACACATAATGTGGAGACTTAACTAGAAGAAAGTAGAGGCACAAAGTAGAAATAAGGAGGACTTGGTGGATTCATGAATGAAGCGCAAACCTTTCTCTGAAATCTCATGTCTAAGGATCTCAAGGTCCATAGAGATCTCCTCCACTTTCTCCTTCAGTGAATCCACCTCTACTTGCAGTGACTCTGCCCTCTCTTCAGCCATCTCTTTGTCCAGTGTGGCCATCTCTATGGCGTCTGCTGTGTCTGACATCTCTTCCATGTAGCGGTCTTTGGCCTCATGTGCTTCCCGGGCTTCCTGGGAGGAGGAGGTAAAAAGTACTATGGCTTGGGTGTCTCAACTCTCAATAGTCACATATTTAGACCGTGGAGCCGCATCTTTCATACATACAGGTTTTGAAATCAGCAATTGGATAACAGCAATTTGTTATTATAAACACATTTCTGATAATTATACTGTCAGTACTTCTATCCTGCGTACCTTCTTGGCCTCTTTGAGTTGCTTCTGCAGTTCTGTCTGTTGCTCCTGCATTTTTGTTTTCCACTCCTGAAGCTGCTCCAGTTGGATCTTATGTTTCTCCAGCTCCTTCAGCTTGGCTTTGTCTTCTGACCGCTTCATTTTCAGAGTTTCCAGCTTCTCCTCCAGGTCCTTGACCTGACCCCGCAGTGATTCCTCCTCCTGAGAAGGATGGATGGGAGAATCAAGAATTTATAGAAATAATGGAGCTTAAATATGTCCCAGGTTTTTATTTCAAGACGGTGAAGAAAAGATAACATAACACCAATTAAATACCTTCACCAAGATTTTCTGCCCCATATTAATTTCAAAATAATTCTCCTCAATTAAAGGACTGTCGGACCTGGAACCACTTCTGCCAGGAACTTTTAAGAGCAATTTAGGATATTAGAGCATTGCCCCCAAACATAATGGTAGAATTAAGTACTTCATAGAAAAACCATGCATCATCAGGTGAGGACATCACAAAAGCATAAATTCTGAATAAGTGTACCACCTCATTTTTCCCTAATGAGTTTGTTAGTAAACTCATGCCAGGTGTCATCAGCATGCATGTAGCTGATAAAGAAACTCTACCTGCTTGGAAATGCCAGGTTCCTCCTGGTCAATGACAACATGGATGAAATTAACTCATTGTAATGATGAACATGATCGAAATGTTGATTATGCTGACATGTCATTATTTATGGGCATGTTTTCCTCCTATTTTGCTGACAGTCTAAAATTGGATTTTCTAATTTTGTATACCCCACCTTGCTTTGAGTGGCAGGGACTGGAGCTGCCACTGCTGCAGGTGAACCACTAGGCTGAGGGACAATTGGAGCTCCCAGAGCACCCTGTTGGGAGGGTAGGCTTGCCTCACTGACATCACCAGACAGAGAGGATGAGAGGCTATCACGGGAGGCCTGATGACCAACACGACAAGCAAGGGAAGACAAAAAGGAAGAAGGGTGAGCTGGTGTGGTGTCATAGAGTTATCAGTTAACGATACAAGCGTCTCCCACAGTGAAAGCAGCAGAAGAGTGAACAAGCCATATAACATGCTCCACCGCTGAATTCATCTTTAATAAAAAGTATATATTCCAAGAGCAAACACGTCACCTCCCAGCATCCAATGTGAGATCCCACAAATGCCGCTTTGAGCTGATTTATATGGTAGAACCCTGCACCTGTGCCTTTTAGGGCAACAATTCACCAGTTTTCAATGATGACCCAAAGCACCACTCCCTGTGAGGTACCAGGTGAGGTATGGTGGCGCCTACCCTGAGCGACAGGCTGGTGCGGCTGGATGGTCGCATCAAAAGGGATGGGAGGGAGATGGCAGGCGTCAGACGACCTTGACTGCTCCACTGCCACAGTGCCATCATAGAGCTTACGTTAGTAGTTAGTATGTACTATTTGGGAACTTGGACGCAAAGTTAGTCTGATGTTGCATATTGAAATTTCACTGTGCATTTTGATTACGCTCATACTGTATAAGATGTTTTACAGATGAATAGCGGTACAATTAGTTTTGAAAATTAAAAAAAAAACATTGTGCATCAGATATCAAAGTAACCGTTAATCAATAGGAGACACATTTCCACTGAATACCAAGGAGACATAGAAAATACTTATTACTGTAAATTACTCCCAGTGCTACCTATCCGTTATATATATATATATATATATATATATATATATACACATACATACACATACAGGCAATGTAGTAATATATCTTAAAACAACATTTACTCTCCTTAAACAGCCACAACCTACATTCTTTCATCATTTATTTCAGAAAAGAGCACCCAGCAACCAACCCCAGCAAATAGTCCAACCGTGCAGCCATGTTGAGTCTACTACTATGATCAAATCTTTCAGACATAATTGATGAAAACATATCCACCCATGTCCAAACTAACAAAAGGCTATTAAATACATCCCAGTGGATAGTTTTCAGATGCAACAATTTGGAGAATTGGTCCCTGACCACACTATAATTATACATTGTTATATGATACTTTTCCAAATAATGTAATACGGGCATTGTTTCTGCTGTAGTTTAGGACAACTATACATGTCTTATCCTGCTAACAAATGTTTGGCATTTGAAAGCATTTCGAACACATTAAGCTATGGCCAGGAAACAACAACAAAAGCATTCAAATCTGAAAACTTTTGGAATTAACTTCCATTTTGACGCTGTTTGTACTCTATTGTCTGCTGAGGAATAGCTCACCTTGGCGGAGCGCCGGGTAGAGGACTGAAGGAGGGGAGGAGGTGAGTTGAATAGAGGGGGATGGACATACGCACGCACACATATGCACGCACACATACGCACGCACACATACATACGCACGCACACATACATACGCACGCACACATACATACACACACACGCGCGCACACGCACGTGCACACACACAAACACACAAACACACATCCAGTGGTGAAGCAAGATAAAGAGATTAGCAGCAAATAAGAGGCAAACCAACAGTTAGTTCAAATCCCCTGATCAAAATGTTGATGGCTGCATGCACAATTTAAAACATTTTTCTTAATGCTCTTAAGGATTCATGCAGTGGGGTGAACAAAACAAGCAAAATGAAGAATAGCGTTGCTGTGATGTCCGGCCAAGATACAATAATGATGACCTTAAGTGTCAAAATATTGACCTCTAACAGTGTTTGATGGGTGCCTTAATAACAAGTCAGAGTCCACAGAGTACTACCGAATAAACGGCAATTGTGGTGCAAAAACTGGCCACAAAAAAAAATAAAAGAATGAAGGTTAAATAGTGATGAAAAACGATATATTTGTCGCGTGCAAGCATAGACACGTAAAATAAGTAGCTTTAGTATAAAAAATGATTAGCCATATTAGTGTGAGCAACCAGAGAAATAAGCAAATTTGCTGAGTTTAAACATTACTACCTTCTTAACGTTTGCAGGTGTCTGTGAAGGGTATTAAGAAAAACAGAAATGAGGCTAAACAGAATCTTTGAAATTGCAGTGAAAAGAAGAGAAAAAGAAAAAAAAAGGTTTGGGTTCATTTTCGAACCCCTGGTCAAGAAATAAAAACAGCAAAATACAAGACTAGATAGTCATATCAACACTCTCTGGAAATAATTTAGTTGGTCTGGCTATAAAAAGACTAATAATATATTATTTTGGATAACAATTTTAAAATCTGGCAGTACGAGAACCTTACAACTTCAAAATAAACAGGAATGAAATGATCTTCATGGAAACAGCACAAGTTTTACCCATGGCAGAAAAAAGCAGTGAAATTCAAGTAATGGCAGCCTACCAGTTTGGCTGTTTTAGGAGTCTCAGGAATGTCTGAAGGAAACAAATTCAGAATAACTATCTTTCACTTCATTTCAAAAGCAAACATTTCAAATATAGCTCTGATTCACACTCACCTTTTTGTCTGAATATCTTTGAAAGACCCGATTCAGGAGTGTCTGGTGAGGTGGCGCTGGGTCCATCGTCTATCACCTGAATCTGTGCAAAGAAAAAATAGAGATGTGACCAGAAAAAAAAGAATGGGTTTACTAACATTCATGCAGCATATGTGGTTTTAATGTGTCGATGTGTGATGCACCTCAACCCAGCCCTTACACCTTCATGTCATTTAGTAAAAGAATCAATGACTGGATCATCTGTGGCTCAACACATTCATTCACCCATGTGTACATTTTATTAATTTATGTTCAAAACTAAATCACAACACATTTATGTCACAAACCTGGGACTGTCTGACAAATATCCCGTGATTTTCCTCACAGTTGAAGTAGCGTTTCCCCTGCACGGTGCCATCGTTCTTGCCTTTTGGCTCATTCAGTATGACACCGACCCACTTTCCAGAGGCAAAGAGGGTGGCGCCGATATAGGCAACAGTACCCCGCTGACCCTTCCCTATCACCTCCACTAAAGAGCCAATCTAAGAGATACAAGAGATAGTCAGTAATAATACACCAGTTGAAATATTCATTTCGTTATTTTTCTTCCGCCTTTCTTGTGAGTGTCCTGTAAAAGTGACCAACCTTTGGAGGTTTACTACTCTCCACTGTTCCTGAACTGCTCATTTTGCTGATTAGAGGGCTGGTCAGCTGGAGGATTTGGGAAATGTAAAAAGGGAGAGTTAAGAAAAAGATATGGCGAGGAGAGTGTAAAGACAGGCTGTTCACATATGAGTAAGGTCATCAGATAACAGAGAATTTCCAGTTCATCAGATCATTTATACTGCATTTTAAAACTGGTAACAATGACAAAGAAGCATATTGGAAAAGAAGTGTCTAATATTGTCTACGCAAACCTAAAAATCAAACACTCAAACCAAAAAAAAATTATAATGTGCAAAAATAAATATTCCATTAGTCGCCCTGCCCCTGCTGTAAAAAAAAAAAGTCTTGGAAATCGAAAAATTCATATAAAAGGGAGTCTTGTGGCCACAAAGCACAGAAACACACCCTGAATCCAGTCATGTGTCTCCACATACAAGAAAGGTCCTAACAAACAAGTCAAATCCCTGCCTTGCTCAAACAAAGATGCTCATTTAAGACAAACTAGTACTGTGGTTAAGTCTTATCCTGAGGGGAAATGTGACTTCATGGCACTCTGAAGAGCAAAAGGTTTAACATAGCGTTATGATAGATGCAGAAACACAGGATTGTTTCTTATGGAAAGACATCTCATATCATTTACACGATATCTACAGTTACCCAGATTATATTCTAACTCGAATTTCTGGTGATGACCCACAACAAAACATGGTAAGTAAATTTTATTTTACTTTTTTTTTAGGATAACTGCATCACTCAGAACACAAAATAACTAAATGAAATATTATCCAACAGTCCGGACTACTCACCCGAGGAGTATATGAATGTCGTCTGTTCAAAGCCATAATAGCAAGTTAAAAGTTTTAACGCTCAATGTGAAGATATGGCAAAAGCGCAATTTCTTTCTCGACTGTCACATCTTGTCCCCTTTTCCAGAAAGAGGAAAATCCAAAACTGTGATTTATGGGAGGGTCCAATATGGTAGCTAATTAGACGTCACAGCTTATTTGAAGAGAGAGAGGGTGGAGGAACAGTTCTACCCACAGGAAAACACACAGATGTACTATATTTGTATATAAATATAGGTATATATTTTTATTAATACTTTTAAAGAAAGCAAAGACATTTTTGGAGAAAATGCTGTAGTTTCTCTAAGTTTATATGCAGCACATCATCATAGGTGTTATTTGAATGCTTTGGTGGCCTCACTATTAGCATTATATAGATGACCATACATTAAATTAATATAATGATTTAAATTTATATTTAGGTCAAAATATTCTTATTGCAACTCAAAATTATGAGAACAGAAAGCAGAGTATGTTAAAGTACATAATTATGAGCTACTGTACCACGACAGGTAGTTAAAAGATTAAGTGAAAACAAAAATAGAATAAACAGACGTGAAAAAAAACAAATAAATAGTTAAATAAAAAAGGAACAAAACACTGACATAGTGTCTTCACTGTTAATGCCAGTAAATTATGATTAAAAGAGGTGTTGAGAGCAGCTGATGCTGAACAATGAAACGAAAAACGTAAATTATTATTGTAGATATTTTACTTTATAATCATTTATTTCTAATATTTAACAAAGCATCACAGAGCCTAAGTATATGTGAATTGAAAGATGCTCCCATTACAAACGTTTATAGCAGAATTGGCTGCCCAAATTGCAATGGGGAAAATTTAATGAAACACAGTTAAGCTTTAAAGTTATTGAACTCGTTAACTGAAAAGAATCCTGACAGCTGTTCAAAACAACCATTTAAAACAGAGTCACGTAGGCTTTACCCTGCCCTCTAGTTTTTAACATTAGAACTGGGTTGGTTGACAGCTAGCCCCATTAGCTTTAATGGCTAGGATTAAAGCCAGTCACATCGGATTTGGCAAGGAAGTCAAAAAGAAATAAATTTCTAAAACAACTAACATTAATTAATAGTTATTGTACCTGATGTTACCTGGCAATACGAATATTTCTGTCTTGAAGTGTATCGTTAGCTTCTTGGGAAGTACATAAAAACAATAATAATACCTGTTAAAAAAAATCCCACTGTTTCCGGATTTATACGTTACGTCATGTACTTCCTTCCTTTTCGCAAAGGCAAGAAGAACGAAGAAGAAATTAATGCGTAATAACGCCTCTAGTGGCTGAAAATGTTATGATTTTTAATTACTATATCCATTCAGGAAACACCTGTGAAAATGGATACAGAACGAAAAGAGAAACGTATTACTTATCACACAAGAAGACAAGAAAAAAAAGAATTAATACTTTATTAATCCCGATAGAAATTCAATAGCCAGCAAGAGAATCTTTTGTCATTTATAATTTTCTATGATATTAATATAGTTCATAGCAGTGCTTGTTTTCATAATTTTAAGTACTTTGGTATTAGAAATAAATTCAAAATGAATGAAAAGTGTGAAGGTATGATTTATTTTTCATATACTTGGATATATGGATGTAAAAATTACCAGAGAATTATAAAATTATTGTCCAGAATGTTTTGTATTGTCCACAACAAATTCATAAACAAAGTATTTCAAGAGAAGGCTTCCAGATGGAAAGCCTTTGGATTAATCCAGCCATGGATATATAGCGATGAGGCTTCAGGATACATTCATTGGACAAAAACATTATGAATCAACTCTCTGGATGGATAAACTCAATTTAAGATCTTAAAATAAATGTCTTTAAATTCTCCTGCATGTATGTTGTTGATTTAAATTGGTTCAATTCTCAAAGGGTCAAAGCAATTAAAAGTATTAGGTAGATTACATAGTAAGAGGAGGAGAAGTCTCTGCCTCAGCTTGTACAGTACATTCAATCAATGGTTTGTTCAAGACAGTTTTTCCTGTCATTCATTGATGTCTTGTTATCTCTTCCTTCTTTTTTTTTGCATTCACTTCTTATAAACAGGATTGGTAAATTGACCCCTTTTCTTTGTCCTAAAGGTTGGAATTTATACTCAACTATCAGGTTATGTTTTTGGTCAATTTGTCTATTATTGTTTTTGTTTTTTGTTTTTTAAGCTTAATCAGCATCAGTTGATAAATGTAATTTATAATAGACATAGGTTGTGAGGAAATATTACACATCATATAATTTGTAGTGTATTTGTTATTGATGATGATAATCACTGTTATAATATATTTAATTAATTAATTAATTATTGTAAAGATAATAACATTGTAATTTATTGCCATTCATTAAAATAAGCAGCAGTAATAGTAGTTACATCTCAATGTTTTGGGGTTTGTTACGTGGTTTGTTATAACTTGAGGTCGAAGTAACTTCAATTGAAGTAATTCATTATTATCATTTTATGATTTCATTGTTTATTGTTTCAGGATATTTATACTAAAACATAATGTATATCATTATAATATTTTGTCACTCCGGGTTATTTATTTATTCATTTATTTATTTATTTATGCTAGACATAGTCTACTTTTTTGTGTTCTACAAACTTCAATAGAGATTTTTTTATAAATGTTTGTAAGTTTAATACACCTTTTTTGAAACTGGGTATACGTATAGCCATGGAGGGAACACCATAACCAAATTCCGCTTAGGCACCAATTTGGCTAGCGGTGGGCTTGTTAAACTGTAACAATTGATCACCTCAGCGCTAAAGGGGAGGTGTGACTCCTGTCTAGTGCTGCGGCCCCTGGGTGCGATTCAACGCGTAATTAGATAGAGGCCCGCACACGCCGACCAATCAGGAAGCGGAGGAGAGGCTGCGCCTGGACCGGCTGGCAATCTCTCCGGGGACCGACTGCACTTCAGACCTGGGGCGGTGACAGCCGTGACAGCGAGTGGACCGGCCCGTGACTTTTCATCCCCTTCTCTTCAGAGCAAGGTAGAATGATTTAGTAGATTTTCATTCTGATCCGCTGGAATAACTTTCGATTCTGGAGAAGTTTGACGGTCATCTGTTTGGCCTCGCCCATTTTTGACCACTCTTACACGCTCAAGCTAGCTAGAAAACAATATTGTTTCCGGTAATGACTTTCAAAATAAAATAATTGCATGACTCATACGTGGGATAAGATGCTAGGTGACTCTTAATGCTTTTGTTATGAAAGCAATATTTATGCTTCCCGTTATTGGCTAGCGAATTGACGTGCCGCTTTCCTGGAGATATAAATATAGTGAAACTCCGTGTTGTTCACTGAGCATACTTCGAGTCTGGTACTTTCTGTTGGCGTTGATCGGTTCGACAAGAATGATGGAGGACGATAATGTCCAGGAAGTGAGAACAACTTTACCCAAATAGTTTGATTCCGATGGAGGGTGTGGAGTGTGACGCGTTATGTAATTTAGTTTCACTGTCCCGTCATTTGTGCGCGCTGTCTAAATTGGCTGTATCAACAAGTGACCTAAACTCTTCTAATGTGCAAACAAGGCCGACACTAGATAAAATCGGTACCCTAAGCGGAATTCGGTAATTGCCCTCTCCATATCAAGGTATGAACTTGATGAATAGAAGCTGAGGAACAATCTCCCGTCGCAAAAATAATAGATGTTTAAAATAAATCATGAAAATTTGATGAGACTGTGCAAATCTATGACTGTGCATTCCGTACACTCTAAAGCTTAAATATCAATAATGCTATGGTTTTAGATGGATAATACAGGTTGACTAATTTTAATGAAAAACTTGTGCATTTTGCCTTATTGCATTATTGCATTATCTCCACAACTGTAGAAGTAGACGTTTTTCAGTCTCACCAAGTTTTTGTTCTCAACTATAGGTGACAGTTCAAATAGTCTACACTGTGACTAGTTTAAGTCAATAAAGTACATATAGCACATATTTGATAGCTATAAGAACTTAACCCACTTTATTACTTTTAATTTAATTGTGAAATGCACTGTGTAGTTGGGTCGCATCAGTCATGTTTTATTTTTCTAAAATGTTTTAATTTAAAATTTCACCTGCTCAGGTGAGCAAAGTTAAAAAAGCTGACAAACAAACGCACAGGGAAACATATATAGGGATACATTGGGTATAAGTACGTTTATTGGATTAAACAAGTCAGAAGATTTGATCTTTTGAGTGCGGCCTCCTTGGTTACATTTTATAGATTCCTCTGTAGGCTTGTTTGTCTTGACTGAAGGCAACCTGGAAGTATTTTGTGCTGGGAGATGGAATGCAAGTTTGTGGGAGGCAGTTAGAACTAACTTCTTGAAACTGGGCAGCTGAACCGATGTTGACAGGGTTATAGAAAATTCAATTTCCTTACACTTGAGAAATAAAGGTGTGGATAAATGTTTGTGTTGATGATGAGCCATGATTACGTATAAATATGTATCAGAGAATCAAATACTTGGTACAATGTAAAAAAAAATAATAATAATTTATTCCTATTAAAGATGTTAAAGCAACATTTCTACTTGTCATTGCATTGAGTTTTAGCCTGATTAAATTACAGTGGTTCCATTCCAAATCTAATCAAGATCTGATAAGAACCTGTTTAACCAGATAGCCTTTGGCACATGAGATGAAGTCACACCAGCATGTGGGAAATTTGAAAGAGATCGATTCATCATCATCTGCAGCAGGAATCACTCTCCGGTTTTCTTCAGCCTTAAAGACTTAACTGAAAGCAAGGAACTGATGTAAGAAATTTGAGTGTCATGATAAAGGGTTGAATTGGTTCTATTGAAATCATTCAAGTATTCCAATAATTTTGTTTGTGTGGTTTACATGGGCTTATAAATAGTTTTGACAATATTTTTTTTTCTGTACATTGAAAGTGTCATTTCTGATTAATTAATCATGTCTCAGTGGCTTTCTAAATGTGTGTTGTGATTGATAGAGTTAGCTGCACATGCACCTATGAGGGCACATGCACCTATGAGGGAATTAAAATTTAATTTTTGTTTTGCCTCTTTATTTATAAAATTGCTAATTCCTTTTCTTCAGATGGCTGATGTCGAGCTGGTGAAGAAGACGCTGCGGGCCATCCTCCAGGCCAACAAAGGTTTAATATCGTTGTCCCGTCTGCAGTCAGAGTACAAGGAGCTAACCGGGGAGCAGATACCACACAAACAGTTGGGCTACAACCACCTGGATGCACTGCTGGCCAGCATGCCCTCTGTTGTCCGCACGGAACGCAGCCGCTCAGGAGAGGTGTGTGCCAAGACTAAATAGGGCAGTTCTTCTTTTTGTATGTGGCTAAAGGTAACAAAATATTAGCTCCGGGAAAGCCCATCCCACCATGGATCTAAAGCTCTGTACGTCTAATCAGGAGTGGGTTCCCACAATTGTACATACTAACTTGTCATGAATCACTTATTGATATTAATAATATGGTCTGTTTTCTCCTCTTTGTCACCAGATGTTATGTTTTGCCTCAAAGGACAATGAGACGGCTCATGTAGCCAAAGTGGTGGCTCGCCAGCGAAGCTCCAAGAGGACAGGCCGACCGCACCTGGTCAACACCCAGATGAGGGTCAAACCAGCCGCCCCAATCGTCTTCAATGGTAAGAGTGTTCACTGCTGTTTAAGGGAGTTTCAAGAATCCACTATGTTTAAAACTGAACACTTAAAAGGGAGTAAATTATACATTCTTCCATTGTCGCAAAAGTAAAACGACCTATCATTAAAAAAAGACATTAGTCCGGTTCTGCAGAGGATCTGGACAACAATAACTATATTGTTCTCGCAGGTATTTAACTGACGGCTGGATATTCTTTTGAGCAACTGGGCTGCTGGTAACTACCATATACAGAAGATATATTCATGTAAGCAATGCCCAAGAGGTCACCCGAGTGACACCAAAGTAGTCTGTGCCGTCAATGGTGGCTATAGTCTTGTTGAAAAGATGGAATAAAGCACAACAGACCTTTCTTAGACAATCAAAGGCCTGTATTTGGGCAGCAGGCCAGTGATTGCATGTCCTTGCCGTCCCAAATCCCTGATGTTTGCATATTGGCGATGACAGAGCAGTTTTATTCTTAGCGCTTCCTTCTTAGTTTCCTGAGAATATAGTATCTGGATCACTTATATACTGTGTTTTTATGATACCCTACTTAAACCTACCCCAACCTACACTTTAATTTTCACAAAAATCTCCAAACACTTTCCAGGCTCCTCTTAGGAGCTTCAACAACACTGCAGAAATGCTGCTACTAGAAAATGTCCTATATCTATGAGACTTATATCTGTACTGAAACAATGCCATTCAAACAAATTCTGTTCGTGTTGCAGCCCTGCAGGTTGTAGATGAATAGATGACCTGTTTTAACTGTTGCTCCGTAGAGACCTTCTCACACACATCTGCACACAAGCAGACAGGTGTATCAGGTTTAAACACTACGACAAAGATCTTTCATTTACTTGGTTTTCTCCGTAAACATGGGCAACGATCATACGCGCACATATGCCAAAATACAATGAAATAAACCTCTGCGATAAGTGGATTCAGTTACATGCACCCAGATTTCATATACACCTTTACTGGACTGCGACGCTGCAGAATATTCCCAGAGAACCAGAGGAGGAAGTGGGAGGTGGTAGTGCAGGGTGGGGAGGGAGAGAAGGAAACGATGGTAAAATGGGAAGGAGGGAGAGCGACAGAGAGAGTAGAGTGAGGTGTTGAGATTTGAGACTCAGCTAAGGGCGACGAACAGCTTATACACAACCCGTCCTCTCCATCTCCGTCCTCTCTCTTTAACCGCCTCATAAGGAAATTAATATTCAGGAAGAGACGGATCACGGTCTGTGTGTCCATACCGGTGAGGTGATGCAGCGTCTGCTCTGACTGTGTGTGTTTGCCTTTGCCTGTGGATTTAAGCTTGTGTCTGTGTGCGGTGCTATATCTGTGTCCGGCAGGTATCGGTTAATTGTCTGATTTATTAATTGATTATCTGCTTTCAGTTTATATAGAGCATATCGGCTCCCAGGGAGAAGTTGATACAACTTATAAATACAAAGTCCTGGCCCTTTAAGATAGAAGAGATGAGAAGGGAATAGAATAGAATAGAAGCAACTTTATCAATCCTTACATTGGCTGATCAGGTCCATTCTTTTTTTCTCATTGGAGAGATTGCATGAGACTCGGGGAGGCTGAGAGAGCAGGAGGAAGTTCTAGATCTTGCCTCAAGAAATGAGAAACAAAGACTCATGCAAGATGAAAGAAGGCAAACTGGGAGGTGGGAGTAGTGTGGGAGTGGAAATGACTAAGCGTTATGCACAACAAGTTTTATCGGTGTTGTCACTTTGCAGAAAGGTGATGTCCAACCAGCCACGCTGGCATGATGTGATGTAAAAGTGATGAGTAGCTGGAGAGAGAGTGCTGAGTTGGGATGACTGCACTCTTCTTTCTGAACATGGATTGACAATCACAGATCACAGTTACTGTTTGTATTCATATTTGAGATGCGGCCAGTCTTTAAGATATCTTTGAGAAGATAAATCATCATAAATTATTCATACAGTAATGGCTGTGAGCTTTCATTTATTATGGCTTTAAGTATATTGAATGGATACAATATTATGGGCTATTTCACAGCAGAGACCCGTCACGCATTAACACTTTCAGTGGCAATCGCAATTATAAGCTGGGATTAATCTTGATAGTCACATTCTTTGTTTTGCCCTGTTGTTTCGAGGGATGCTCATGAATTTTGCTGACAATAGTTCCCCTTCAGGGTGATGGGACACCTGAGAGAATCTGGATAATTCCCAGAAGGCCTTGATCTTCATCAATGTCAAGGAGTGTACGGTTCATATCTTTACAAATGTCAAACATATCCACAGCTTCAAATAATATTTGCATATGTTTCTGTTTTTACAGTGTGTTGTAGTAAACTATTCTTTAAACACATTGACTTCCTGCATTCTCTGCCGGTTTCCTGCTCCTCCATTATCATATTAATCCTAATAAGCTTTAGAGGTGCAGGCAGGCTGCCTGTTTTTCCCACACTAGAAAATCTGTTTGCCAAGATAAATTAAGCTAATCAACAAAACAAATCATCTCAAGAGTCAATGTAATATGGGGCTGTTATCAATCTCTCATTTTAACTACCTGAAGGCTAGCAAATTGATTTATTTTCTGGATCTTCCTGTACAAATGAGCAACATAATCTCGTTAGTGATATCATTACATCCGTCTGCCAGAATGTTAAGTGATTGATTTGTTTTGTTTGTTTGTCTGCCATTCAACATTATTACACAAAAATCATTTGACAACTTTCATGAAACTTAGCAATAGACTATAGCATTTAGCAAGGGAGAACCAATGACATTTAAACTACTCAAAGATAATGATGCGACTAGATGAAACAGTGGGCATTGTCGCGGAAAAGGAACCACTCAATTCTGGAGTAGATCTGGGTAAAGGGCGGAATCATAATATATGCATATAGAATGACTCTCTTCCATCTGTTCATCCATACATGCATAGGTACATAACGAGGATTAGTCTATCCACAGCGGGACATAATACATTGAAAGTTCATACGTGCTCTGTAGGGACCCTTAAGATGTGCATCTCATACTCGCTCTCTTCAATTAGCCTATTTTTGCATTTTAGTCACATTTGAACTTTGGTTGATTTTAACGTGGGTTTGCTCACATTCAGACGGTACAATCCATCCGGTTCTCCTCAAAAAACACTGGACAGAGCTCATTGAATTTTCACATGTGATTTCTGGGCCCTAAATGTGTGTGTGTCCTATAATCGGTTTCTTCAGTTTATTTTTTGATATTCATCCTTCATAGATTTTATGGTCTATCCATGATCAGAGTTTTTCTTGTAGCGGGAACGTCTCTGTCCTTGGACACATATATTTATAGTTTTCCCATTTTTTAAAGAGAGGAGTAATTTAGATCATGAAGTTATGGAGCGATTTTAATGAAATTCAGAGGCAGCAGGGATTGTAGAAGGTGAATTTTAGGAAGGGAATACTAACTTTTCTGGAACAGCTGTTTTCCCTGTGACAAATTAATATATGGATCCAAGTTCTATGTGAGTGTTCTGATTGTGACATAATCTAAATACATGCTTTTTATATAAATGATAGGGAAAATTCTGATTAGAGGAAACCCTCTTGATGGAATACTAATAATGTTTAAATTGTGTTGTCTGCTGATTAGAGTTGAAATGATCATCAAGTGTGCTGTGACTATATCTGTCTAAGGGACATTGTGCCCTCTAGAAAGACACTGCTGTGTCTCAGCATCAGGTTCAGCTGAGTCAGTGTTGAGTCAGTGTTGTTTGTGTGCGTGTGTGAGGAAGGGCCTGTATTCCTGTGTGTTTGTGTATTTTAAGTCCACAATTTTACATCCCTTCTCCTGTTTCCTCTCTCATATTTCCATACAGCTAAACCTCAAACCTCTCTGAGGCAACCAAAACCAAACCACCGTGGACGGAATTGTGGTAGAGGAGGAGGCGGCGGTGGCCGAGCAGGGGGACATGGAGACTCCAGACAGACAAAGGTCATGAGGGAAGGCCAATCAGACGGCAAGACTGGGGCACATTCAAGCAAGACGTCCCATCAGAACACATGCAACAGGAAGGGGAACGCGCCTGCAGAAAAGTGAGTGCACCACATGGTGAGGAACTACATTTGAGCAGCGTGACACAGAGGTGAAGCTCAGTAGAATTATTACCGCATCTAACTTCACTTCAAACAAGTTTATCTTGGATTATTTGATTGCTTACACATAAGTTATGTTCTTTCTGGTAATTCACCCACACGTACGTTCACCGAAAATCAACTTTTATTCCATTGGATTTGGACTCTGGAGTTCCACTACATTCAACCCGATGCTGATAGTGTTAAAAAACAACTCCCATTGTTACCTTCACTAAGACATTATTTTTTCAACTGTTTCCAATGGGTAGTTGACTGGTCGACTGGTTACTCAGCAGTAAATAAAGTAGATAGATTGTATCCCAACTTTTTGTAGGAGGGTGGGATGTGTGTCAGGTGTGTGTGCCGAGTGTGTAATTTTTTCATCTAATTCTAATAGGGAAGGAGCTATTCCATGAAATAACCTATTTGCTTTACTAGAAGAGTGAATGAAAATCAGTTTGGTTTATTAACTGGTTCTCCTTTTATCCACCCATGACTCTGTTGGTCCATCCGCTGTGAAAACAACTGACATCAGTCCTCTGTCAGTGTCACCATGGGAGTCCAGTTTGCTGCTTGCTCAGTGGAGCGGCAGGGTGGGAAGCTTGGTGTGTGGAACAGTGTATCCGACTAGGGGACATGCAAGCCCTGTCTAATCCCTGCTCTATTCTCTGGTAGATTAACTCTTCTAAACAGACACAGAGTGAATCAGCACATCTTTCTGGATGCATCTAGATCTTTCATTGGATAGTGCGTTCATCATTTGTGTATGTCTGTATGTGTGTGAATGCAATGCCCTGCAATGCAGGTGGTAAAATCAGCAAACATAATTGTACAGCCAGCAAAGAGCCAAATGAATAATTTTATACATTTAAAAAAAAATAAGCTAACTCTGAGGGTAAGGTTGTGTGACAGGCTGTGTTCAAACACTAGTCACAGGTTCCTTTGTCAAGAAATTCCCTACAAGGGAGCAGTTTTCATTCTGCCTGGCTCCAGGAATACTTTTTTATAACATTAATTCAATTCGGGCTTCCAATAGAAACCAATGGGTACATGAACATTTATTCTACTACTACATTATGAAGCCAGTTTGGTCATTAAATTCCCTCCATAATTGATTAAATTGAATTGAAAAATAAGGGTTTTTCTAATCAATGATGATTGATCTTGCTGTAATTCCTTTTCCGCATCTTCACCAGTCCCATAGAAAAAAATGAACTTACATCACTGGAGGGCCCACATCTATGTTTGGGTCCACGAGTGACCCGGGGTTTGTGACTGAAGAGACACAAAAATGTTTTAACAAACCAGTTATTGTATCACTAAGTTGTATGTTAACAGCAATGAAAAAGAAATTGATATTATAAACAATGTCGAAATCTTTATGTTCTTACTCGGTCCAGGTCTGGAACAACAGAAGTTGAGGCAGTTTGATTAATGGGTCAGGCCTGTTGTCATTTTCTTTTTTAACTGTGCGCAAAAATGGTTGATGGCCATTTCATAGTTTTTAGGGTTTCACCATATCGATAAAGTTTGTTCTTTTAATCCTCCTTGTTCTTTTCCCTTTTGTCAAGGTCAGAAAAGAGGATGAGCCTTCCGTCACGGTTTCAGAAGGAGGTGCATGCCCACCTTTCCAAAAACTCTCCACAGTCTGGTTGTAAGTAGGATAGACTGCTTTCTATTATGTTAAAAAAAACATTTTATTTATCTTTTTGCCCTGTCGGTCAACATACATTAACAACATAAATTAACATACATACAGATGCTCTAAGATTCACCAGAGGTATTGGAATGTGGTAGAATGCATAGCTTTGTGGGATATGTGTTGAGGGCTGCAGCCTTTTAAGACGTGTTTTTTTGCAGACAGAAGAGACTGTTTGAGTCTGAGGCTGACTGTTTATAAGTCCTTATTTCCTATATGAAAAGAAGCATCTGTGAGTTAGGAAATTATTATATTATTATTACATTATATTAATTGTTTTGCAAATGCTCGGAAATGAGTCTTCCCTCTGTGTCCCTTAATTCCATTATTGCCTTTTTATGTCATTATGTGCCATCGTCATGTTTTTATCTTTCCCCCTTGTATGACTCAAGTCATCCATGTCTTTCGGGGCCAATGTCAAAATTAGCCCCAGCGTGTATATGTAATCTGTTGTGCCCTCTGCTTTTTATCAAGCACCCAAGAATCTCAACGAGAGTCCTGGCTTAGAGAAAAGACGGCCCCACAACCCCCAGCAGGTCCAGGGTCACATCAGGGAGATCCTGGGGAAGTACAGCAACGGGTTCTGGGTGTCAAAGCTGCCGCAGATCTACAAAGAACTCTACAAACAGGACCTTCCCACCGAGTCCATCAGAGATCTAGAAACCTGGACACACATATGTACTGTATGTACTCAAATCATCACAACTATGTATTATTCATATTTATGTTTTTAAAATGATCATGGTGTAGTGACAATGAACGGCAATGAGGTATGTGCACATTTTCTGTCAAAGGAAAAACGATACACTTTGCATAAAGTATGATGTCATATATTGTGCATGATAATCAGCTCTTGGGCAATTATATTTCAGCCTGTGTTATAAAAAGAACAAATATAGGTGATGAAAACGGGGAAGCAAGCAGCATATTAAGACTCGCAATCCCAGCATCCAATAGGACACAACAAATCTAGAAACGATCTTAGAATCCAGCACTACAAGACAAACACAGTATGAAAAATGAATGAATAGTTGAAGTGTGTGATTATTGGTCAATCCCAAAAAGAGCCTTTACAGTTGACACGCTAAAGAACGTTTACTGGCCAAAGTGAATTCAGTATTTAATATGTGTTACTGTAACTAAGTGAAATTAACATATTTACCTTTACCAAGTAGGTTACACTCTTGTGTCTATTTGTTGGTTGGTTGTTTGCAGGATTGCACAAAAACTATTGAATACATTTTTACAAAACTTTGGACCATAAAAGGAAACAAATCATTTTTTATTTTAATGTAATATTTTTGCTTCTCTGCTGTAATTGAAGCCCTTTTTTCTCTGTTCAGTCCCTTTTTGTTTAATCCTGGAGCTCTAGTGTTATTCAGCAGACATATCTGAAAACGGGCCCCTATTTTCAGAACAGTAATTATTTAATATTTTGTTTACTGTTAAATTGTAATCAGAGACTTCAAAACCAAGATCTGAGATGCACATAACCACAGCTAATAATTTGAATCTTTATTTATTAACTTAAACCTTGTAAGTGTCTAATTATTGTTATTGCTAATTATTTATTTTTAATCAAACATGTCCAGAGACGTATACTCAACCAAAACTGGCATGTCTTACTCAACCTCATTACTGTTAAAGATAAGAACGGTTTAAGATAATAATGGTGCAAGAGTTGCCGCTTTATGCGATAAACTCCATTTATTTGTTTTTTTCTGCCATATCATTTTTTTTAACAAATTAATTAGAACTTCTTTTTCTCCGTGACTTCGTTAAAGGAACAAGATTTCTCCCTGGAGTAGTTTTGTCACTGTTCAACTTTCAGTGACAAGTAATTTATTTCAAAGCATCTTTCCGACTGATCGTAAGTCCTCTCTATTTATTCTTCCAGGTAGAGAAAACCTGCAGCAGCAACCCGTCAGAGCTGCTCCTCTACCCCGCTAAAGAACAGACCGCCACTTCCTCCCCTCTCCCTCCCAGTAACCAAACCCCCACCTCTGCCTCCCTTTCAAATTCAAACACCCCTACAGACAAACCCACACATTCTCCAGCCCAGCAGAGATCTCCCAGCACCCCTTTCACCCCCTCTGGATCTCTCTCACCTCAGTCTCCACCATCATCTTCCTCATCCCCCAGCCCTCCCTACTCCCCTGCCACACTTAGCACTGACGTGAAGCTGAAGCTGGAGGAGCTGCTGGAGAAGTACTCGAATGGCCTGTGGATCCACGCTCTGCCAAAGCTCTTCCAGGACACTTATAAAGTCAGTAACCACTTGAGAGACCACCGCATAAATCTCGTTGTAAGATTTAGTAACAGGAAGCATGGAATCTATGTTTAATGTTTTATTTATTTACCAGACTAAACTACCTAAAAATGTCCTGAAGAACCTTCACCTCCTCTCCGACATCTGTACCATTGACTATCCGATGCCAGACAACCCCAAGAGGGCCATTTTGTACAGGAGGAGCAGCTCTGGAGAAGGAGAAGGCAAGGATGAAAACTGTAATAGGAGGAACTCCTCTGTCAGTGAGGAAGAGCTGAAGGTGAGGCAGGAGCTCGGGAGGAGACTTAGCAACCATGCGGTGCCTTCTCTGCAAATCCCTAAAGATGAGTACCCGTCTGTGCTGGTGGTGGAGGCCACCAACACCAATGGAGTTCTACTCAGGTAGGAGGGAACTGCTTGCATGAATGCTCTTTGAGGCTGATAAATATCTGACGGTTTGTCTCTCTTCCTCTCTCAGGTACATTGGTGAGGGTTACTCCCAGGCTCAGGAGTCCATGGAGGATGAAATGAGGGAGTTTTATGGCCTGGACCAAAGTAGCCCATCTTCTTTGTCATCTCCATCCTCAGGACAACTTGTTGCTGTCAGGGCTGAGGAGGAGGAGGAGATTCTGAGGGCACAAATCTGTGAGGTCATGGCTGACAAGGTCAAGGTGTGTAATCAAAGACAAAGAAAAAAGTCAGTGAAGTCCAAGGGAGGGAGTCAATGCTCTGCTGTGAAGCGTCTGTTGAACTTATGTTGTACAGTGAGAGCATTCAATTCTATTCTTTTCTATTCTAAAGGAGAGGGGGGTTTGTATCGGGCCAAATAGAAACAAATGTTATCTCAATGCAATGATCCAAACACAGCAGGTCTATACAGCACACTTTATTCTACAGCGAGCCAACAATTCAACATGCTTCACGAAGATCCCAACTCAAGATGGTTGGAGGTCTGATTGGAAGGATGGGTGGAGGGAGAGAGCAATTGTGAGCGAGGGAGAGAAGGAGAGGGTGGAAGAGGTAGACCCACTACCTGCTACCTCTTTCCAAGTGAAACAATTGCTATTAGATTTAGTTGTAATAAAAAATAATTATAATAATAATAATTACATATATTCTTGAAAAATGATAATGTGTACCTAAATTTGGAGCATCTGGACTGTTTCACTGTATGAACCTGGACTGTTTCACTGTATGAACCTGGACTGTTTCACTGTATGGACCTGGACTGTTTCACTGTATGAACCTGAACTGTTTCACTGTATGAACCTGGACTGTTTCACTGTACGAATTAGTTTTTGTTTTCTCATTTATATGTCATCCCTCTGGGACCTTTATCCAAAAGGGATGTTTAGAGCAGATCAGACCATGTATGGTGGTGTTTGCACAATATCGTGTTTTATGGCGAGACATCAGTGTTCAAGGTTTTCGGGTTAATAGTGGAATTTCCTGGAAATATAAGGACATTTGTGTTGTTTGCCTGTGGCTTTGTAGGTGCATTATGTGGATCATGGCTTCTCAGAGGTGATCAGCAAAACCAAAGTGTTTGAATTGCACGAGAAGTTTTACCAACTACCTTTCCAGGCTACTAAGTGTAAACTGGCAGGTGAGTCTGAAAAAGTTCAGTCATTTTTAATAGTAGTTAGAAACAGAAGATGAAACACTTTCTTGCTTTGTCATCTTTGTCTCACCTTTCTGTTTTAAACCGTGCCAGGATTTTCGTTTTTTGCCTCTACTTCAATTCTGTGTGAATCTGATCATGTGCACATGTATCCAGGCCTGGAGCCTTTCTGTCAGGAACCCGCCGTGCTGAAGAAGTTTGAATCAATGGCAAGCGGAAAGATCCTACTGGCTGAGATCCTGGAGAGAGGGCAGATCCCCCTGGTCGTCCTGTACGACACGTCACAGGATGATGATGTCAACATCAATGCCGCCTGCATGAAAGCCTTGCAGGACAAGATGCTAGCAGGGCCGTTACAGGTACAGCAGTGCATGTGTGTGGTTGTGTCTCTGCACATGTGCTGCACATGTGCTGCACACTGAACTCTTATCTTATATCGTTAGGTGAACAGCGTTTACATGAATGTGACCGTTAACAGCGTCTGCTCAGATGGAACCATCTACTGCCAGCTACCCTCCAAAGGCCTCGCCAAGCTGAATGAGATCCTGGAGAATATAGACGCATACTTCCACTCACAGGTGAGCTTCATGCCACATTCAATGTGTGAAGCAGTAAAGGCGTGTCATTTTTAGTACGTTACCGTCCATAATCATTTTCTTGTCAGGGGTGTAATTGGGAAACTGTGCCTACAATCTTCACCCAGGTGTGCCTTTTTGGAATTTGGATTTTCTGCATTTATTACATATTCAAAGAAAATTCTTATCCAAAGAACCGAAATAAGTATTGGTGCATTTACATAGCTGTTTTAGAACATGGCTGTGAATTTCAATGCGTTCGTTAGCTGCTATAATTGGAATAATGCATTACTTTTTTTGTCTATGTTTCATGGGATGTATTTGTAAGAAGAAAAAACGTATCATAACGTCAGCCTCATTGTTAAATGTCACTAAGTATTAGTCTCGTCTATCTGTTTGTAATTTTTGGTCATAATCTATCCACATCGCCTCTTGTTTAAATATTATATTATAAACAAATTTTCCTGTCAGTTTCCTCTCATTCACCAAATGCATCAGAGGTAATGGTTTATCCACATCAGAATAAATTGACTTTTTCTAATTAATTCAAACACTGACACATAGGATAAATGTAAAGAATGAAGACTGGCAGGTGATGACTGTGATTATGACGTCCAGAGTTTGAGACATTGTTGTTGTAGGAGGAGGATAATGAAGGGGGATGACTCAAAAAATATGCTAATCTTTTTCTGTTAGGATGAAATCAGAGACCTACAAGCACACTTTTGATCAAAAATGACACTTCTATACGTATTCCAAACTTCAACATGTCTTACCTGTCTCCCTTTAAGGCTTTGGTAAAACAATTGCCTTACGATATGTTTTATAAGCATATATTAGGATGGGATGCAATCAGACTCTTGAGTTGGAATGATTTGCAGGATAATAATAACCATTATGTATACTTTATTCCTCTCTTCTTCATACAAGTACAAGTAATACACAATACAACATTTTGAACTTTATTCTCTGCATTTGAGCTGTAATTGTGAAGCAGCTGGGGGTTTCAGGGTCTTGCTCAGGGACCCACGGCATGAAGCATTAAGGGCTAGGATTGAAACCCGGATCTACTGATTGTGGGCCGACCGACCTACAAGCAGAGCTAAAGCAGTGGGGAAGATGTAAACAGAATAGACTAGGAGTCACACCCTCGTCCTTACAAGTCTTTTGTGAATCTGTTTGTGCTGCGTTTCCTCTGAAGGATGCCGTGGACAGATTGTGATTAGGTTGATAATCTGGAGTTAAGACATTGCCAAGCCATTTAATCTGTTGGCAGCAGAGTGGAGGGGGAGCTCTTTCTCAGTTCTCCTCTGCTGTCCTGTGGAGCTCAAAGTTGCAGCTGAGTAATGATTTACTTTAGTGTTCAGGTAAACTCAGTGGGCATGAGGACAGAGGCTTCCTTCTAGCCTGCACAAGTTTGAAATAAAGAATGTACAGAAGATTTTGATGCATAACATTCATTTCAACAACCTGTAATTAACCAGACTGTAAGTAAAGAAGTAAATCCAGTTTGATAATCCACAGTGGAGACCCGTGAGATGTTTTAGCTCCCTCTGCTGTGGTTTGGGGGTTTTTAAGTTTTACCTTTCTTCTCCTCTACATTTGGAGGCTGCAGTTGCTTTGTTTTAAAACCTGGATTATATGCTTCACTGCTTTGCTTATGTCAATTCTTTTTGAATAGAAACTTAATTGTAGGTATGCAACCCCAACAAGAATAAACAAATAAGGCAACTTAAATAACTCTTTTGTAGGTAACAGTCTAAACAGTTTGCCAGAGAACAGGAGTAACATAACAATCTGAAAAACACATTATCCATAAATATAAGCACAATGTAGTGTTAGATAAAATTATAAGTGGAAAATAAAAATCATAAACAATAATATCGAATATTAAATCAATACAGTCAGAGAGAGGCGAAGAAAAATATCAAAGTGTGCAAGGAGAATAAAATGTTTACGGTTGGTGAAAGAGGTCTTCCTCATGGCCATGACTAAATGTTTTGATTACTGCCGTCATGGGAACACTTAGCTATATTGGATTTCTTAGGTTTAGTAAAGACAGATGATTAAAAGACATCTTGGGTGTGTTGAACTTGGTGAACAACTGAGAGATGATTTTATAAAGACATGCAGTAATAGTTACATACTTGGACCTCAGTAATCCAGAGGAAGTGCAGTCAGATGTAACAGCAGCATGATAATCAGTTACTGATTGAAGATCTATCTGTTCCAGGTGACATCAGAGTTCCTGGTATCCGGACCCTTCTGTGGGAAAGAATGTCTGGCTCGCTACAAGGGCAAATGGTCCCGTGTCGAGGTAAGATGTCTGCCCCGACGCTGATACAGAATCAAATCAGAACTCCTCAATGGAGCCGGGTGTAGTTACCATGACCACCGACATCAGAGATCATTTGATAACATCAGAACAGAACAGCGGTCATCTTTGAAAAGTAATATGTTTATTTTGTCTGTACATGTTTGTGTCTTCAGATCACAAACCTTCATGGCAGCAGAGTGCTGGATATTTTGTTCATCGATGTAGGTGTGCAGACTTCCGTTGAGGTGATTGATCTAAGAGAGATCCCACCGCCGTTTCTCCGCGACCTCATAGCCATCCCGCCACAGGTGGATTTCCGTTTCTTCTAGTGAAGAAGATAATTGATAGGTTCATGAGATTTTTGTCGTTTTTGCTGAACTCTTGAGAGCCCATCCTGTGTTTAGGCCACAAAGTGTTGTCTGGCAGACGTGGCTGTCAGCGTCGGTTCCTGGACTCCAGAGGCGGTCCACTGGCTTCGAGAGAAAGTGCTCAACACCACAGACTGCAGCATGAAGGTGAATTCCTGCCTGTCCTTCTCTAACATCTCAACATGCGTGTGTGACCATCAGGTTCTCTGTCCTCAGTCATGGTGGTGTTAAAAATGTGATCTGGTAGAATGCATCAAAATATGCTGTGCAATTTCTGTAATTAGGCAAACTTGTGGAACATGGTGAGAGAAAGTCTCTTATCTCCATTCCATGTGTCCCAACTGTACTGACATTTAAAGATCTCCATCAGCTTTGATTTACAGCGGGTGCTTTTTTCACACAGTAAATGAAAAAGAGCACCCACAGTATAAAATGACGTTAGTTGCTTTTATTATTCAGCTGATACTTAAACGTGGAATTATCATGTTAGGGAGGGAAGGGGACTAATGGCAGTCCTGTGTGAAGAGACTGATGGGTAAATGGTAAATGGACTGTACCTTTGTAGCAGTCTTCTGGTCTGCACGACCACTCAAAGCGCTTTACACCCCGAGCCAGCATTCACACAAACATTCATAAAGTGATGATTGAGGCTGTTGGCTATGTTATTTTAGTTTCTCATACTAATTGCCATAGAAATCTTCCCATGTTATATTACTGGTTCCATTTAGGAAGATTGAAACAAACTGCTAAAACCGATTGTTTCAGATCTTTGTTGCACTTGGCTATGTGGTTGTGTGAGCTTGTCTATGTTGGCGAGTTGATGTTTGCTGTCCCTTAAAGGGGGTAGGCTGTGAGTACGATGTGTGGTGGTGGTGGCATGTATGCTTGTCTACATGAATGTATGCTCATGCATGTCCACCACTGCAGAGACTTTTTGTAATAACTTTATTGGGGAAGTTACTATAATGTTTTCTTCCCTTATTTGTATTCATTCCTGCATTCTTGAATGCTTTTTTTTCTACATTTTCTTGGATTCATAACATTTTGATCACAGAACATTTCATGCACTTACCTTAGACATAATCAGTTCACTGTAAAGTGTAATAAATCGGCTTTACTAAAAAAAAGTTGGGAGACCGATTGCTTCAAAACTAAACTGCAATTATCTTTGACAACTTAAATTTGACTCGGTACTTTACATAGAATAGAATAGAATTCCTTTACTGTCATCGCACACAAGTAAAACAAAATTTGCAACGTTTTTTTTTTTTTTTTAAGTGAAACAGACTTATCACATTTCATAATAAAGTGTTTTCCACTCTTCCTCTTTCTGGCCACTATGACTGTTTGCTTTTGTTGCCTCCTCACTATCTCTTCTCTCTCCATGAACTTCCTCGCTGATATTGAAATCCTAACCTAGGTTGCCAAAGCAGATGAAACCAAGCGCTGCATCTACGTCCACCTTTTCGTCGACAAGAACTTACACGATCCGGCCCGCAGCCTCAACCAGCAGATGGCCCAGTCCAACCTGTTCAAACAGCAACCAGACGTTTTCCTGACGAGCCACAGGTACCTCCTCCTTTTGGTATTGACTTTTATCATCCTCTCACACTCTAGTTAATACTAGATACTATCAACTTTTACACTAACTGGCTTGCTTGTTCATTTAATTTCACAGCCATGCCAAGATCTCCACAACCACTTCACCCTCGCAGACCTCAAGCTCCAGTCATTCCACTAATGGGAGTCCCGCGCCGCTTTCAGTACCGCTTTCAGTACCGCTCAAGCCCCATCTCAAGAAGGCTAGTTCAGGACCTAAAGAAGGTGGAGGAGGCAACAAAACCACCACCAGTCCACCAGGCATACTGTCATCCCCTTCATCTTCACTCCAGCTGCCACCATTACTGGAGCTGCCCCCAGCAGGTAAACGAAGATTTTATTCATTTAAGATTTTGATCATTAGTCAAAGGCAGTAAGTCAGCCATGTCCGCATTAGTGCAGTTCGGTATGCAACCTCACTGAAACCCAGAAAACCACCTGTTCAAACATCTTCTTTCTTCTCAGGAAACAACATGGACGTCTATGTGTCAGTGGCGTGCCATCCAGGCCACTTTGTGCTGCAGCCCTGGAGAGATATGTACAAACTGGTGGTGCTGATGGGAGAGATGATTCTCTATTACAATAAAACGGAGCAGAAGCAAGTCAACGTAGAGAAGAATCAAATATACGCCGCTAAAGTGGAGACCAAGTGAGTGAAGAAGGGATTTATTTTCATGTCATGTTAATGATGGCTACAGCATCCCAGTATGTAATCATGTTGTTCCGACGGAGACCGGTCAGGTTGCAGCCTTTATACATTAAGAGCAGTGGCTCGAAGCAAAAAATAAATAAATAAACAAAAGTAGAGAGAATGGCCAAATGCATGTTTATTAAAGATCATAATGTGAGTATGGAGATTCAGTGTGAGATTTCTGTCTCAGGTGTGTTTGGATGGCACCTGAGGTGAGTACCAGGTTCTGCAGAATGTTATGAGGGAGGAGGGGATAAAGGATGTGAGTAGGGGGGAGGAGCATTAGTGGCTAAAAAGGAGGAGAGTGAGAGGGGAGAAATCTGAGACAAATCCCAATCCATTAATCAAATTGCATCCACTCTTCCTCCTTGTGTTCTTGCAGCTGGCATCGTGTGTTAGTGAAGGGAGTTCTGACCAATGGTCTGGTCTCTGTGTACGAGCTGGACTATGGTAAGCATGAGCTGGTCAGCTGCACCCAGCTCAGACCTCTGATCAAAGAGTTCAGACAGCTGCCCTTCCAGGGAATCACTGCTCAGCTGGCCGGTGAGTAAAACCGACCGTACACCAAGGAAGTTAAGGACACTCACGATTGACCTTTTATGGAGAAACTACCAAAGAAATTTCCCAATGATTTTCCCAGCTGACATTGGACAAAAGGTGGGCGGCTCCCTGGACAATGCGCCCGTTGACTAAATGGCAGACACATAGATACAAACAACCACTCACAGTCACACCTACCAACAACTTTTATGTCATCAATTTAGCTGGGATAGGCTCCAGTCCCCCCACGACCCAGAACAGGATAATTTCAGACAATGAAAAAAAGAACTGAATGATAATGACCCAAAGTAGAACAGAGTCGACACAGCAGTTATTTTATGGCATTAAAAAGATCCTGTAAATTAGCTTCATTGTCTTCTACATAAAATGAGCTGATCCTTCATACCCGATTCCCTTTCAGGGCTGAAGCCGAGGCAGTGGTCAGAGGAAGCCTCCATTGTTTTCAGGAACCACGTGGAGAAGAAACCACTTGTTGCGCAGCTTGAGGCGGTGCAGGAAGCCACTAACCCTTTGGACAGGAAGTTGACAGTGTTTCTAGTCGACACTTCACAGGAAGAAAGGGACATCTGGGTTCATGACATCATGGCCGAATTCGTGGATGAGGTCACAAACGAGCTGTAGACGAGTCTTAATTCCCAAGCAGACACTGTGACAAAATAATAGAAGATACACATCCAATCTTCTCTAACTACCTTAAAATGGATCAATGATGAAATTACGAGAAGACGGGAGAAGGAGAAGGTGATACCAAGTATGGACTTTTATTGACAGAGAGTTGTGTTTTGGGCTGAACACTGTAAGAGGTTGTGATGTGGTTTTTGAGTGACTGCAGTGACTATAGAACAATACGCCCACGCATGATGTCAGTACAAATCACAAATACTCACAACATAGCCTCAGCATACAGAAACACATGGTCTGTAATTATCTGACAAATCGGTGGCACATGTATTCTTAAAGCATTCCGTCTGGGCTTTGGCACAATGCAGCATCTTAGTACGCAGTGCCATCACTGCATTCAGTCTAAGTGTTTGTCATTTAAGGGGGGAGGGGCCGCCTGAATACCCTCAACCCTGCCAATGTGAGCACCATGCAAGGTGCATAAAATTCCGCTAAAGTTCTCACATGCAGGCAAGACTTTTTCGCACTGGTCATAATGTTTACGAGGCAAACATTCTCCCAAAGACGAGAAGAAATAGAGAATTTGGTGTCTCACAGGAGGCAAGGCAGAGGGTCTTGTAGCGGGTCTTCAACCAAGTTCTTCTTAGTTTCTGGGCTAAAAGTTGAGTGCAACATTATATCTTAAGAAATGGACTAAAATATGATTTTAAATTTTTTATTTTTTTATTTTCCAGTTTCTGCAACCACCTATCGTGTTCAGGGTCGAAGGGTGGCTTAGTGCCTATCCCAGCGGTGATTGAGCGGGGAGCAGGGCACACCCTGGACAGTTTATCACAGATTTAAACGTGTTTGAGTACAGATTACAGTCGGCCCTACTGGCACATTTGTGTCTGCTGTACTCGATCCCGCAGCTACACAATGTCAAGTTGACAGGATTGGGTGAGGAATGATGTACTTCCTGTTGTTTAGTGGTTGTACATCCTACCACTACAGGTAAGAAGTCTATGCAAGGAAGTTGCTGTTGAGCTGAAGAATGACTTAAAATAAGAGAATATAGGTCATATTGAATCCACTAGGAAGAACTTTTTTTTCTTACTTGAGGCCCACTTCCTGACTCCTGTGATCATCGATTTCTTTTCCTGCTGTGAAACATTGATCCAGTGTGACTTCTTATGGCTTTAGGGTTTAAGTCTTCAACATTAATGCTGTCTGATTTTCATTTCAGCAAATTCCATGTGCTGCATGTTGCAGATCTCTATGTGCTCATTTAGTTTGATGTTACAACAATAATAATAACAATAATAAGCACGTTAAGTTACCAGTAGGGTGAAACTTTTAGATTTTCTGATTGGAGATGTTTGTTGGACTTCAAATGATGGCCTGATCTGGGATTTGATTGTGAAATGTGACTTTTTTCAGACACACCTGCACTATGGTGTTGGACGTGCAAACGCCTCTCCAGTTCTTGAAACCGGATACCTGACAAAGCTCAGCGCTGCATTGTTATTAACGTTTTGGGATTAATTTAAATTATATTGCATAACTTATGATTCCATTGTCATTTCGGTTTTGTTTGACAAAGACCCGGAGATAATAAAGTTTTATGGAACAAAAATCGGTTTGCCTTTGAATCCATTCATTTGTAATAAGCGGTTACAGAAAATGAATGAATGTGTTTCACTAGCTGTTAAATTTAAAGACATTTTCAGGAGTCGCATCATTGACATTTCTTTATTTAAAATAGCAGCGTTATTTGACATGTTACATCACAGCATGGCGTTCAAAAATAAGTCTTAGTGAACCAGATTTGATGCAGGATTATGACAGCATCCCTCTGACTCCCTTTAACAATCCATCCATAAAAGTATTATAGAGTTAGGCACATATTATGACATACATGGGTATAACTATTTCACAAAGTCTAACTGTGTATTTATAGTGGCGTTGACAGTGTATTGATGATTCAGAGGGATAACTGGGTCCCGTCATGGGGTTAGTGCTTGAATCAGCTAGCGGATGGAGAGCATCATCACAAACTCTGAAGAAGAGGAGAGAGAAGACGTGTTTAGTGGACAGCACAAGTGGAGAACACTCACTCCCTCTCACACTGTTTCACAATCCCACAGTGTGATTGTGTTAGGGCCTGAGCTCCTTATTCTCACCTTCAAAGTCGATGTTTCCATCAGCGTTAATGTCCAGCTCCTTTAGGATCTCCTCCAGCTCTCCTTTCTTCAGCTTCTCCCCCAGCATCGTCTTGACTGCCTCCTTCATCTCATCCTGGTTGATCTTCCCATCTCCATCCAGGTCAAACTTTTCAAAACAGAGGATGCGATGAGACACACAGACAATCCGATCTTGTTAGGTCTGATGGATCAGCTCACAGCTCCCGATGGTGATCTGGCGCCAGCATTGATTGTTCAATGATCCGTTGACTGACCTGCACAAAGGCTGACTGGAGCTCTTTGAGTCCCAGCATGTGAGCGGTCTCTCCCATCATCCTGGGTCCCATCAGTTCAACAAAATCTTCAAAATCCATTAACCCTCCCACTGTGGCGAGGATCATTCAAAACACATACTCAACTTTCATGCAAGTAAATTGAACGTTTGAATTAAACTTCCCTATACTATCTTATTGGCTCACTTCTCATTTTGATCTGTTGCACTATCTCCAGCAGCTCCATCTCCGTGGGCATGTATCCCATGGTCCTCATGCACTCAGCCACATCTTTATAGTTTAGGTAGCCATCTTGATCGTAGTCAAACTCTTTGAAGGCCTCTTGCAGCTCTAGAGGAATGGGGCAAAGTTATCCGGTTTGCATCACACAAACAATCCTAACATTCATTTTTTAGAAAATATCCAAAACACTGTTTATTCTATCCCAGAATATTGTACACTAAAGCAGTACAGTGCAGGTTGTAAAGGAGCAGGTAAGAAGAAAAATACGAGAGCCTCAAATAGCCAGCTCTTACCATACATGTGGGAATGTGTTACTGTCACATAAGAATTACTGATCTCGCATATGACGCAACTTTCAACATGTGTTAATGACACTGATTTGTAACAGTGACACTCACCGTCCAACTCAGCCTGAGCCAATTCTCTGTCCTGCAGAAACAGTAATGAAACACATGATGAATCTATTTTAAGAAATACACTCAATACACTCAAAGAGTCTTGATACCAACATTTACTGCCTGTATCGCTTTGGAAACGGACAATTTCTTGTAACTTGAAGCAACCATATGAAATGGTTCATGTTAAATGTGCATCCTGAAATAAGAGAAGACTATTCTAAGGAATGATAATGTTTATAAAGCCAATCCCTACGACACGTATTCATGTCAAAAATGGAAGACTTCTACAAGTTGATCCAAACAAGTGGTGGAGATCTTCATGTGGATAAACCCTAACGAAGCGTGGCGGTAAGCCTCGACTAATTAGCCACTAATGCTGCACACACAGCAGTCTAAGTGACATCAGCTCCAGACAGATCACAGGCAACTCCAGTGAGAGTGTTGCATGACTTCTGCCTCACTTCTGATGTTTGAATGATGTTAATCTGGTAATAAGCATCCACACTATTTGAAGTAATAGGACTCTAAGCAATCCTCATGCTTTTCTCAGTCCGTGGCTTTGATTAAATGAGGAAAAGCTTCATTTTCAGATGTTTGACAAATAATGTTTTAATTTGAAAACGTGTTAAAATGAGGGATTCGTGTTGAAAGTTGACAGTAACTTCATATGTATGTTGCATTTGATGTCAAAGCGCCATATCAGGCGTCATGCATAATCATTCCCTCATGATTCCATGTAGGTGGACTATACAGAGCATTAAAATTACAATGTGTGTGTGTCAGCTCCTTACCGCCCCAAAGACACTGTTGAGCACAGAGTTGTACACTTTGTTCAAACTCTCTGTATTTTTCTTCTTAGATTTCTTCGACTTCTTGGGTGTTTCAGTGACAGAGCCCGACGGGGAATCCTGGGGATCATCTTCTTTGCTGCCAGGTTGTAAAATCAAGCAATGAATAGAAAAATGTTTTTTGCATTCTTCACATATCAGCGACTTTATTACGCAGTTAAAGGGTTTCTGCTCAATACATAACAGCACTACTGGTGATTGAAGATTACTGCTTTAGCAACTGCCGTATAACATGCTTTTTTCCCTAGATTACTTTTTTATAACCAAACGTTATTAGTAAATGAATAGAATGCAGCACAGGAATGGCCACGTAAGCAATGTGAGGCATGAAAATATAAAAAAACTATCTTGGAAGTGATGCAACAGAATTATGGAAGATCATAATTCAGAAAAATCCCAAATGTTTAAATCAATAAAGTGTTACTTAATGGAGGAAAAATGAATATTCATTGTTTAGAATAAAGTAAATTACAGGCTTGCTAAATAAAGAAGACATCAATGTGCAAGTTAAGTATTAAGGAGCTCAAGAGAGCAAGTCAGGAGACATTAAAGTAGCTAGATCTCAGTATTATTATCATTATTTTTTCCATTTTTAAAAGAGTTAAAATATTCTGGGAAACTGTGCATAAACACTGTGAAGGAAGGATTACTCTCACAGGAATGAATATAATATTTACCCAAAATAATGATCCCATCTGAAATTCTTACATCCAGATTGTACACAAAATAAACAATGTTGACATAAGTAAACACAGTAAAGGATTACTTGTTTGCAGGTTGCAGCTCGACTAAAGAGCAAATGCTGAAATGGAAAGTATAGATGCATCTTTACACACTCAAGTGTCCGTCACATTCAAACATATTTAAATCTAAAACTACCTTTCTGTTGAGGCTGCAGACGCTGTAGAAGGCGTACGTTCTCGTTCTTTGGACATGCTGTGGATAAAGAGAGGCGTACACTGGGTATCCTGTAGAAAGGTTCACTCACAGAGAAAATCTGCCTTTTTTAATACACGTATTTGTATGTTCAGGCATCATTCTGAGATGTTTTCTTGGATGTAGAAAGGAAAATTCGCCTTGCGGGATGAAATGTTTTGCTCAATAATCTTCAGCATAAAAGTAATTTCTTTGAGCTCTCAGCTATCTCCAACAAATTAAACAGGAATTATTTTACTTCTGCTTACCTCTTCTGCTAAATGATGAGGAGCAAACCAGAAAGTGAGCAGCACAGCCCTTCTTATCTCCCTTTGGTTGTCTCCAAACCAAAACTTCCTGTCCGTTCTGTTTTTCCTTCTCTTGACCTCCTTCCATCAGAGAGGCTTAACAGGTGATTACCTGGCTAACGATTAGAAAGCAAAACGTGGAGCATGAGTGTGACTGAGGTGATCCTTTCTGTGTCAAACCGCAGCCCTATATCTTAATTTCAACGATCGTAAAGACCCTCAAAAATAATTACTTTATAGATTTTATATTGGCTCCTTAGAGCTGTTCTTTTTTGTGAGAAAGTGTTTCTGTGTGGGGGACTGGTGTTGAGATTGACAATGTAAGGACAGAACACACTTAGGAATGATGGCGGATAGAGAAATATACATCAAAATATTTGATTGACATTCATAATTTCATATTAAATGAATTGCTTTCTTTCAAGTGAGATGTAAAGTCGCTCAAATTCAAAACAGTTGCAAAAGCCAAGAAGCCGGTTTGACTGGAGGTCAATAGTCCTGTTATTAACACCATGAAGGATGCTATGTTCAACCTGTGTGATTATGTGACTTTATGGATTTCAATTCAAGGGGGGGTGTCCAGCAATGTTTTTATATCATTTTGAAGCATTTTGGAGGATTTTGCAAAATCTTCCCTTACCAAGCAAAATCTACTCAATTTCTACTCTATGGGGCTTTGGGAAGGCGTGGGGATTCTGTCAGAAGAGGCAAACCAGACAAATTATTTGGGCCAGTGGTAACTAAAAACCTCAGATGAGGGAAATATTTCCACCATGCAGGAAATTCTGCTATGTTCTAAACAGGATTCTGGACCCAAAAGGCAGGTAAAGACACTAATATGTGATGTTAAAAGTGCATTTATTTTCCCTGTAAGGTCTAGAGGAAAAGGAGTGATGGCAGCAGTTAGTGTATGATGGCTTAGTCAACCTGATGACATTAGATGCTGGTAGCAGCTGCAGCAGGCGTCAGATGGCTGCCAAAAGGTTCCTGAGTACAGAGGAGGTTTTTGCATGCAAGATATTTGAAGACGGATTTAATGAAATGGCCTTGATCAGGGGCAAGGAATAATCAATTACGAGAATACATAAGAACTGACGAACACGACATAAGGTTCTTTATAATTTAAAGCCCTTGCTAAGTGTGTGCTTGCCGTTATTTTATTCCCAGGTACACTCTCTCACCAAATGATCAAAAATGTAAAATAAAGACTTTGGGAGATGTGTGAAAGTCTGTTGTCTTCTCTCTCTACAGGAACACACTACCCTGACGATAGCAAAGATTGACAATGTTTTGACTGAACTTTTTTTTTAACGCTTTTTGTGAGGATAAAATTTCAGTTCATAAAAGGAAAGTGCATTTTTTAAAGATTTTCTTTTTTATTAACCTTACTTTATTAGCATATTAACTCCCAGCTAAATTGCATATCCAATCGTCATCTATTAAGGACATTTTTCTTGACTTCTCCGCGCGTGCCCAACGATGGAAGCATTAGCTAAAATATATCAGTACATTTATTAGCTGTTTATCACATGAATCATTTTTGGGGGGGATAAGGTCATAGACAGCTGGAGGAATGATACTGAAATGACTTGGAGACTTTGAAGAGAGACTTTTTGGGGGGGAGGTTACACGAAGATGGCTTTTGTTGACCTCAACTTCACGTCAAGTAAGCTTCTCCAAGAACTTATTTTGCTTAGTTAAGTAGGTTTGAACATTTGTGTCAGGATACAACCAATAAAGATAACGGATTATAGTTCAATAGAAACTAATTTCTGAAAATTACGTTTCATTTCCAATCTGTATTGTTCAATTGGTGTCCCTTGTAGTGCTATTCTCCAAATATGTCCTCTAGTTAAAAATGTGTGGGAAAAAAGTTATTAATTCTACCAATCTCTTTCAAAGACATGTATTGGTGGAGTATGATAGTTGTTTGTTGTGTTATGAAACATCCCCATGCAGCGCCCTGATAGTGTAACGACGTAAGGATGTAGTTCACACAAGTCTCGACCAGGTGGCGCCAAGGTTCCTCATGCGTCTTCGCATAAACAGACTATATTCTGCCGGTGTGGGTATTTTTTTTATCTTTATTAGTATTGGAACATTAACGCGGTATCATAACAACCGAGACGTAGAAGCACAGACCACGTGGGCTTTAGTTCTAGAGCAAATGTTTAATATTTGTCTTCGACCATGAAAAACAACAAGGAAGTAGCCTACCACGTGACCTCGAAGCATTGTGGGATATTTCATTCAAACCAGATTACATAAATAATATGCCTTTTATTGATTATATTATTAGATACAACGATTATAATAGTTCAATATCTGTCTATGTTTTTTACTTCTCGTGCAAGTGTCTCGATATTTTATTCCGTGACACCGTCAGTCTTATTCCTGTGTAGCTGAATTATTAACCCCGGTCCGACGTGTACAACTCATACTTACCTGGCAGGGGAGACACCATGATCAAGAAGGTGGTTCACCCAGGGCGAGGCTCGGCCATTGCACTTCGGCTGTGCTGACCCCTGCGAATTCCTCAAATGTGGGAATCTCGACTGCATAATTTCTGGTAGTGGGGGACTGCGTTCGCGCTCTCCCCTGATAATCTTGTCAAAAAGTAAGCACATAATATACAGATTGTCGTATTTACTCCAATAAATTGCAATCATGTAAAATGTCCCATAACTGTTAGTTTCTTGCAATTATTGCAATTAATGTTATTCACATATGCTGAAGCAATTATGCTAATGTTGTTCTCCGTTAGCTTTACCATACAGTTTGTTAATAGCATCTACACTGGCTATGTGTTGTAGTTATGCTAACACTGCCCTACTTGTGAAGAGCCATAAAGGAGCAGAAAGTAAAGCAGTAGACCACTGCAGTCCAGGAACAGTTCTTCTTCGGTTCTGAAGATGCTCTGACCTGCCCTATTGCCATCAAAGTTTGGTCCCTTTTTTAACTCATCCAGACCCATAACTATTTATCCTGGTTCAGATACATCATCTTAAGGTGAAAGGTTCTCTTGAAGCTTACTTTAGCCTACTCACTAATAGGTTCATTTAAAAAAAGAAATCATCAAAAATTATTTAAAAAAAGAAAAGGGGGGGGGTCTGCTTCAGAAAGCGGGAAATAAAGAGAGGATCCTACTCTATTACACATCAGAGCAGACGTTGTACATAAGTCACTAAATTTAAATTCCTGGAAGACTACACCAACTTTTCACCCTGCTGTCGAGATTAGATGCTGCTAATCAGCTTTTATCCCTTTGCCATCAAGGAATTTCACTTTTCAAAACACCAGGACTGCAATCAAATGTTGGCGGAGCGCTATCATCGTGACTGATTGCATTTCGATGACTGACTTTTTATTGGGATTTACATATTTATTGTATTTATCACTTGCTCTGTGTAAATATTTATTGTCTGTTTCACTCAATACTGTGTTTCTTGTTTTGTTTTTAACTTTTGTACTGAGAGGAAAATTCCAGAATTAATGCTAAACCCTGTAGAGCATTAACTGTGAAAAAAAAAAATTCTCGTGAATGGAATTTTAATTGTTGCGCTTGATAATTTCAATCTAAATCCTCTGACAGGTGTACATACATACACATGTATACACACATACAATTATTATTATTTTTTTAAACATAGCACTCTCTGATATCCGTATGAACACAGTGACAACCATTGTCTTTCTTGGTTCCATTACACAGCACTAAGCCTGCCATGGGAAACAAGGAGAAGTATGCAAGTATCTGTTGTTTGAGACAGAAACACAGAAAATGGCAGCGCAATATTGAAAAATGTCCAAACAATAGTTTTGAAACAAGTTGACAGAAGAACAGCCTAACAACATGATGCATGGTTTCTTTTAAAAATCTCAGTTTCAATGGGAACATTTTTTACCTTCGTAAATCTTGTATTTTATTAAGTGATTTATCAACATATTACAGCACCTAAGGTTGAAAAGACAAAATAGACCCGAAAATGCTCAACCTGTCCCAAAGTATTTCATAATCCTGCTAACAGACAAACAGACAGTAGTGAAAGCATCACCTTCTTCCTTTGTTTGGCGGAGGCAATTATTAAAAATAATCATAAGAGAAAAGAAAAGGAAATATCCCCAGTGGGACATGAGGTTGAACTTATTGCCAATTTGCATATGTTCATCTCGTGACATAAACAGTACGTCAGGATGCAAGAGAAAAATAACGTCATAATTAATTACTAGTTAATGAAATCGGCGGCGTGTTCTTTCCCCTACTAATTTTTCAATTGCAAACACATCTGCAAGATCTCCTTTCATTATCTCAGAAGTATTTCCAAATTCTGTTTTTCACTCACCTTAAGTGATGCTTCAAAGCTGCTTCACGCCTATGTCTCCTCCAGACTGGATTATTGTACCGCAATTCTCATCGGGATCCCTGATAAAAGACTTCAAAGTCTTCAGTTTGCTCAAAACTGTGCTGTAAGGATCCTGACTAGAGTGCGTAAACAAGCACACATCACCCCCGTTCTTCATTCACTTTATTGGCTTCCTGTCTCCACCAGGATTGATTATAAGATCTCTCTCCTCTCTCACCAAAGCATCCATGGCAATGCACTCCCCTACCTGAAAGAACTACTCACCCCACTGACCTCAACACACCCACTCATACCGCCTCCTCCTTCCCCGGACTAATCTCAGCACCATGGGAGATATTGCCTTCTGTTCTGCTGCTGCTCGTCTGTGCAATGTCTTCCCGCTTCATCTGAGGGCTGTATAGACCATCGGGACTTTTAAAAAAAGTACTTGAAACTTTCCGTTTTAGCAGAGCCTATAACTTTTTTTTATCTTTCCTACTCTTTGGTAATATTTATATGTTATTTCTTTTGTATTTTTTTTATTTATGCCTTTATCTGCTTTTACCTTGTAGCACCAAATGTAAAGTGCGTTATAATTGAAATGTATTATTAGTATTATTATTATTAATTGGATGTCGCCAATGTTTTTATTCATTATTTTTTCTAGCTAAGAACATGTGCGTCAAAGCTATACATTCTACGAATCTCTTTCAAAAACATGTATTGGTGGAGTCTGATAATTGTTTGTTGTGTTATGAAACATCCCCATGCAGCGCCCTGATGGTGTAACGACGTAAGGATGTAGTTCACACAAGTCTCGACCAGGTGGGGCCAAAGCTCCTCATGCGTCTTCTTATAAACAGACTTTTATATTCTGTCGGTGTGGGTATTTTTTTGTGTGCTTTCTTTGGCGTATGTTTAATCTTTAATAGTATTGGAACATTAACGCGGTGCTATAACAACTGAGACGTGGAAGAAAAAACTACACGACTGCAGTTTGAGTGCAAATGCTTAATATTTCTTTTCCACCATGAAAAACAACAAGGAAGTAGCCTATCACGTGACCTATAAAGTACCGTAAAGCATTGTGGGATATTTAATTCAAACTAAATGACTCAAATAATATGCATTTTATTAATCATATTATTGCATGAGACGATTATAATAGTTCAATATACGTCTTTTATTTCATTATTCCAGTAAGTGACTCGATATTTTATTCCGCGACACCGTCAGACTTATTCCGGTGTAGCTGAGGTAGAATCCTCCGTCCGACGTGTACAACTCATACTTACCTGGCAGGGGAGACACCATGATCAAGAAGGTGGTTCACCCAGGGCGAGGCTCAGCCATTGCACTCCGGCTGTGCTGACCCCTGCGAATTCCTCAAATGTGGGAATCTCGACTGCATAATTTGTGGTAGTGGGGGACTGCGTTCGCGCTCTCCCCTGATTGTGTCTGTAAAAAGAAAGTCA